>PVIA01003523.1:0-165602 GCA_004024845.1 Tonatia bakeri | reverse complement strand
AATAGTACACAGAATATATAAGTAATTTTATAGCATATTATAAAATATGTAATACATTTATATTATTCATGCATATTTATATTTACATTTAATACATAATATATAATTTACATTTAATATGTTAAATAAATAACAGGTATTATAATGTTTAATATATTATATCTATTATATATTATATTACAGTGTAATATATTACATTTTGTTTATATTTTATACATCATGGTAAATATATTTCTATATTTAAGATATATGAATAACATAAATATATTTGTATTTAAATATATGAATGAAATATATATATTTTAGTAATAACATACACATGTTTATATTTATAATATATAATATATTTATAATAAATAATTTTATACTTTATACATATATGAACTGTACAAGTTTGTAAATTTATATATGTGTATGCAACATCTATTGTTGGGTATATGTTCACAATGTAATTTTAATTACATGTTCACAGGCTTTTAATTACAGAAGCAAATATGCTTGCATTTGAAATTCCCAGAAGATATGGCACATGGGATTAACTTCTTGCCACCTCAAGGCCTTGCACTAGAGTGGAAAGTTCCTTCCGTTAACTCCATTTGAGATTTTCTCATTTTATCCCTGCATGTAGATATATAACCTGAGCTTAGCATTTGGTATTATACCGGCTTTCTTGCCCACATGCTATGAATTTAAGCTATGCATAGATATAAAGCATGGGTCACACTGGAAGTCTGGTTATCCACCAATCTTAGGTTAGGACCTTAGTCACTTGGGAGCACAAGAAGCCAAAAATATTGCTGGTCTGCCAGAATTCCCTTCAGAACGGCAATTGTTTAGAATCTCTTCAAAGGAAAACTGAGTATTCCTGGCAAATGGATGATAATTTAAATCCTCATAATTTATTTACTCTTATTTTAACCATCATAAAAATTCTAGTCTATCAATTATACATGAAACTGAATATTAGGAGCCAGAGGAGAAACATGCTGGCATGTATTTCCTTTCAGCCCAGTCACCTCAAATTATGAACGAGCTAGTTCTGTATTTATGTCTCTCTGCAAAGACACACATGCATATTATTGTACATATGTCCAATGTTATGTAAATCTGTAGTTATCTCTGGCCCTCACACCATTTTCCTACAGACTCTGACCTGATTTTCATAAACAACTGGTTCTTAAAAATGATATGTGGAATTTCTTTCTCCAATGACCTCTGTTGGAGTATATTCTGTGCCTTCTCTTTTCATTGTGGCCATGAAGCAAAAGAGGCTTCCTTGCAAACTAAATTTCCTTCTGTCCTTTTTGTAGAAGATGTTACGATGGAGATATTTTCTGATTCATTGCTGATTTTTTTTTGCTTTAATTTGACTTTAAAGAATTAAACTTAGCTTTTGAGTGTGGTTCTTGGAATTTATCTCATTATATTGGACTCATACCTTGCATCTGGTTATTGAAAAAGGAAACAGGGCAGGAGATGGAGGGGGCAGATCAGAAAATGTAGAAAAACAACTTGTTTCAGATGGAAATTTCCACTCCGTTCTCCTTATGACCTGTCTATAGAGCATTACAAGGAAACTTTGCTGACAGCAGAATGAGTGCCTTTCCGAGGTCCCGTCCACAGTAGCGTCCAATGTGGCAGGACTCTCTTAATTGTCATTTCAGGTTGTCCAGAGTGACAGGAATAAAAGAGGAGACATGAGTTTTGTGTAGAATAAGAGTAGAGTTCATCAAGGCTATTAAAAATTCTAATGACGTGAAAGCCAATTATTGTGACTTCAGGTGGTTATTCTGAGTGCACTTAGGTACGTGACAGCCGAGGTAAACATTTCAGCCCCAGACAGCTCCATTAATTAATTACTTCTCAGGATTCTAAAGCTTTCTGTGCTTACAAGCTTCACGAGCCGTGTGGAATACTTATAAGACACAAACTCTAGGCAAGTCCACACACTAGGTGCTTAATAACATCTTTTCCCTGTATTCGTTTGACATTTATTGATGAGAGTAGAGCTTTGGTTTAAAAATACTTTACCCCGTGCTCCATTTCCCCCTATAGGGAAACTCACACAGGACAATCTATAGCTACTTAAAATGAAAAAACTGTGTCTGAAGAGGGCAGCCTTTACACAATTTCTTGGAATTCAGTTCACTTAACTACACATAGCATGGGGTGGCTGATTTTTTTTTCTGATTTCATGCTTGTGAATACTTTTTACGCATGCTGGCCCTAAGTCTTACTCTCTTAAAAGCAGGCTCAATTCTCCACCTCACCTGTCTTCTCTCATATTTTAAAAAAGTGCTTTAAGTAATGCAGGTGGCAACAAAATGTGTCTAAAATAGGTGGCTGTATTTGGAAGAATGAACTTCACCTCCAATTTACTCATGAGCGTTTTAGTGAGTAATTTACTTATTCAGTTAAGTTGTTCCTTACATCAAGAATTATGAAATCTTTAGTTTTCTTGGGGGACAAACACTGAAGGACATTTTTCTACTTTTCTACATCTTTCATGCCCACAAGAAGGATCAGCCACGTGATAATATTCAGAAAGAGTCACGCAAGTGTTCTCTCTGACGTCTTCAGTCAGAGAGCGAAGATGTCAGAAGTTTTCCATTTATAAACACACACGAACCTAAGGTGTTTTGCACCTGGCAATTGGCATGGGGGGCGAACCCATTATGATATCTGTGGCCTTCCTTTCCTTGCTACCCGCAGCCAAAGGGTCAGATCAGAGCCTCTCCACAAGTGCGCACGGCTGGGAGGCTCATTGCAGTGAGGTGACGTCAGGCGAAGTTCCCCCACTCTGTCTTGTGATGAAGATGAAGAGGCAGGAGGGAAACTGAGAATAAGAATGGAGGGATAGGCAGTGCCGGGGACATGTATACATGAGGGAAACTGTCTACAACGCATGTATCTCTGTGTGATGAAGGAAAGTCTGGGAAGTGAAAAGAGACATCTCTAACTTGATGGGGGGCTGATTAAAGCACTCTTAATAGTCAGCAGCTGCCATCACCCTTTCTCAGGCTTTGAAAAGCCTTTTGGATTGTAATGCATTGGTGGCATCTAAGCTTAGGGAAGTCTGACTATCCTGAGGATTCTCATGGCTTTGAGGGAAAAAAAATGACTGGGTTAAAATTTTGGGTTGGGGTAGCCCCATTCTGGGAAACTGGGGTCTAGCTAACTTGTGACCAGATCCTTCCCACTTACCATTTTCTACTGTGTGGCATCATTAACATAAAAACGCTTTGTAAAGATACAAAGTAATGTATAAATATTGATAGGCTTATATTTTTGCATAAAGTTTGACTTCAGTTCAACCTCCCCAAAATATAGATGAGTCATGAGGACTTTGTTTTACTTTTAAAAAAAAAATATTTATTTACTTTTAGAGAGAGGGGAAGGGAGGGAGAAAGACAGGGAGAGAAACACGGAAGTGCAAGAGAAATATGTATCAGTTGCCTCTCACTCGCCCCACACTGGGAACCTGGCCCACAACCCAGGCATGTGTCCTGACTGGGAATTGAACTGGTGACCTCTTGGTTTGCAGGCTGGCACTCAGTCCACACTGAGCCACCCAAGACAGGGCCTGACTTTGTTTAATGCCATACAATTCGTATCAGGTCCAGAGAGAACAAAAACCTACTTTGCAGGTGTTTTTCCACATACCGGATGTGGCAGGTATCCACCACAATGGCCATGATCCCTGTCTCCTGGTAGTTCATACCCTGCTGTGACCCCTCCCACACTGTAACAGGATTGGTCTGTTTGGCCAATAATCATAAGCCACTAATGAGAAAATCTCAGGTTTCTTCTCCTTAAAAAAACTCTCACAATGCCTGACAGCACACTGTATATGTGTTACAAGTTTCCATGACACTTTGCCAGAAAAATCTTCAATCTGCTAATTTGGCTACTAAAACCAACTTTGAGTTTTAAGTTTTATTTTATTTTTATTATTATTAGTTTTTAATCCTCACCTGAGCACATGTTCATTGATCCCAGAGATAGGGGAAGGGAGGGAGGGAGAGAAACATCAATGTGAGAAAGAAACATTGATCAGTTGCCTCTTAATACACGCCTGGACAAGGGCTGAACCCGCAACCTAGGCATATACCTAGGAAATGGAAGCCGAGATCTTTCATTTTACAGGATGAGATTCCAATCAACTGAGCCACATGGGCCAGGCCTGAGTTTTAAGTTTTAAATGTTTTAGTGCCTTGAAATTTTCTGCAGGTTATGACCTAATCTGTAACTTCCTAAATGATGATTTTCCTACTACAATTTCCAAAAGTAACAATCACTTGTGAGGTGAAGGTGGGGAGAAGTGGGAGACACAGAAAAATGTGGCAAGGTATCAGTTTAATTTTCCACAAAGCAAACACACACACACACACACACACACACACACACACACACCCAACACTTTTTTCTATTTTGGGGGCGATCCTACATATGAAAATCAAGGTATTGCTTAAAGCGTTTATTGACACTCCAAGTTCCAAGCCAGTTCTCTGAGGCATTAGGATCAGATTTTTCACTCAGGGTGATATACACTGCAAATAAGGTAACTCATTATTTCCTCAGGTAACTCATTTTTTCAGGAATGTTGTATGGAAGGTTTGAGGGAGAGTGGGTGAGTCGGGAGCGGGTGCGGAGGGGAAAGGATGGGGAGGGTGAAGGAGAAGAGGGCAGGGCAGGAGAGAAATAGTTTAGTACATAAGTGGGTTCTCTGGGCAAACAACTTTGGGAAGCTGGGCTGAATAAATTGACCCATGGATGAGGCCTTTGGAGCTGAAATCCTTGATACCGTTCCATGCTAAAATGTGCCATGATTCTTCAAGAGAGAGGTTAGAGCAGTGTCCCATGTGTTTACCTTCCTGCTTTTTTGTTTTCAACATTCTTGTGAGGGACAAGAACACTGTACAAACTCCAGCCCATGGACCAAGTCTGACCCAAACCTGTCTTTGCAAATTAAGTCCTATTGGAACACAGCCACAGCCCAACCTTTGTGTATTATTTATGGCTGCTCTTATGCTACAAGGGCAGAGTAGAGTAGTTGCGAAAGATACAATATAGTCCACTAAGCTTAAAATATTTACTGCATGGTCCATTTAGAAAAATGTGGCTGACTTGAGAAATGTAGGATTTCCCCAAATTGACTAAAGAACCGTTTTTCAGTAGTTCGTTCTATGGGTCCAGTTTCTGTGCAGCACAGATTGGGGAACACTGAGTCAGCTCAAGCTTTCCCTGAGTCAGCATACTAGTGTGCCCCCACCCCCACCCCACCACTGTCTTGAAAGCAGGACTCCCTCCCCCACCCTGTTAGGTGGCTGCCAGAGGAGCCTTTGTGTTTCCGAGAGACAGAGAGTGGCAGATGGAGCCCAGCAGCTAAAGCGAATCAGTTCTTTTTTCTAAGATATGGCAAGATCAAGTTGAGTTACAGAGAAAGCTGCATGATAACAGGAAGCTTATAATTTATTTACGGGGCATCCTGTTCGCTGTTTTTAGTCTTTTGCAGGAAGGGAGCTGGAGGTTACCTTGTGTTCGCGTCTTCAGGGACTCGGAGTTCTCTGTCTCCTTGAAGAAAGTGACTGCAAGACATGTTAAATAACACTGTGAAAATTCAGGGACTTAATTTTTTAGAAAGACCTAAAGGAGGAAACATCCCGAAACTTTTTTTTTTTCTATAATTCAGGAGAATAATGTATTTTTCTCCCGGAGGTATGATTCACAGAATACCATATGCTTTCTAAGCCTTTTACTTGTAGCATAGTAAGAGGTGGATAGTTTTTCTGCTAATAAGGTGAATTAGTTAACTATTTCTGTGTAAAGAATCATCCAAAAGTTTAGCAGTTAAATAACACACACTGATTATCTTGCATAGGTCCTGAGGATAGGAGATATGTGATCATATCTCCTATGACTGGGTGGTTCTGGGGGAGGGTCTATCTGAAAGTTTCAGTCACGCCATTAGCCCAGATTGCAGTCTCGGAAGATTTGACTGGGTCAAACTTTCAAGTTCATTCATGTGGATATTTGCAAGTGGTTCTGGTTCCTCACCATGTGAGACACTCCATAGAGTGGTTCATGCTGTGGCTTTTCCCAGAGTAAGTGAGCCTAGGGCAAGAGAGCATGGCTAAGATTATAACCTAATCAACGAAGTGACTAATCATTCTTTCTAAGTTCTGTCGGTCAAAAATACTAACCTGGGTACAGGATACGTTGCAAGGTGAATCCCAAGAAGCAGAGGGTGTTGGAGTCCATCTTGGATCCTGGAGACCACATACTGCTTACTTAAAGCAGCATCTTTTCGTGAAATAACCTCTAATGGCCTCATTCTTTTCCCTGCCCTTGGGAGCTCAAAGCCTAAGGCCAGGAAGTTGAGTCTCAAAGTAATTTTGCACATGCAACATCATTACTTGCCTACAGAACACCATTTTATAAATCAGAATCAAGTACCCGCTCTAAGATATTTGACTTCCACTCTTTGGGAAATTAAATCAATTTGGTTACAGCAGGACACTTTACTACTACTGCTAGAAAGGTGTTGCAATATACTGATGTATAAATTTTTGTTACAAGTTGGTCCCTCATGCAGGACACAAGTCGCACAGCCTCATATGTGGTGGAAGGAACAACATTCTTTGCTATAGAGTTGTATATGTATTAACCTCCCTCACTGGACCTGTGAGGGTAAGAGCTGAGTCCTCATTCATTAATTTATTCACTCACTCATTCATTCAACTAATATGTACTGAGACACTGCTGAGTGCATGAGTATAAAAGTGATGTTTAAAAAAGAAAAGTGGGACCTGGCTAGTGTGGCTCAGTGGATTGAGCATGGGTTGTGAACCAAGGGTTGCCAGTTCAATTCCCAGTCAAGACCCTTATGTCTGGGTTGTGGGCCAGGTCCCAAGTGGGGGCTATGTGAGAGGCAACCACACATTGATGTTTCTCTCCCTCTCTTTCTCCCTCCCTCCCTCTCTCTCTAAAAATAAATAAATAAAATCTTTGAAAAAAAAGTAAAGTGGTAAAAAGAGAAGAAACCTGCTTTCTTGGTACTTTCATTCTAGTGAGGGATAGGAACATGTACAACAAAACAAGCACATGGACCAAATTCAGAGAGTGATAGTAGCTGGGAAGGAAGCAATAGATGAATGGCAGAAGGGGTGACAGTGGGCAAGCTTGCATGTAGCTCTTTGGGGCAGGGTGGGGCAGAGGAGGATCCTACCCATCTTTATAATATCTGTTGCTGACAGAGTGCTTTCCGCATGCTACATGTACAACAAAACACTTGTGAAGTTAAAGTGTGCTGAGGGGCCAAAGAGCCAGCACATAAGGACCCTGGGAGCACCATTTTGATTCCAGTAAATAGGTATGGCAGGAGGAGAGGAGGTAAAGAGGAGGATGGAGTCTGTGTCAGTTTCCTGCTCTTTGTCAGCAAAACACAAAGACTTGGTTAGGTATCCTGAACAAGAGTCATTTATTCCTCCCCTATCACTGGAAAATAAGTCAAATCAAGAGGAAAAGCCTTTCGAATATAGTAGTTCCTACATATTATAGTTCCCTTAGTACTTAATTGTATTGAGATTTTCTCCTTCCACCTTTTTTTGCATTGCAGCTGGCTTAGATTTATTTCACTTCGTATTTTTTTCACATTTTGTAATGGAATGAGGACACAATGAGTAACCCATCCAATTTTGGATTTCACAATTTTAGAGGGAAGAGCATGGAGATTTGGGGGGGTGGCCCAGAAGAGGGCAGTGCAATGACTAACAGGCTGGAAAGCTAGGGCCCACAGAGAAAGGTCAAATAAAACTGCTATTTAATTGAGAAAAGAACACCAGAGGATGCTTAGCATTAGAAAGAGAGGGAGAATATGTGAGCCCCTTGTCATATACTTTAACGATCTGGGTTTTTACTGAAATTGGAAAGATTTAGGTCAGCCTGCAGGTAGCATTCCTTACCCAAGTTTTAGGATTCTCTGTAGCATTAGGAATGTGATAGAACTTCTTGACTGAGCTAGTTTGGTCCAGAGTTCTGGGATTCCCTACTAACTGAGCTCAATAATTTCTTATTAAAATGAGGGTAATTAGTCTGTGATTGTGTTTCTAAAGGATAGGAAGGGTCGAGACTGTTATCTCAAGGATCTCGTGAACACTAAGCAGTATAGACTCAGTGAATGTTGACTCAGTGTAGCAACACACACTGGAGTCTGTGTTATGGGCTATCACAAATACATCAAGGAAATCATGCTGCTCTTTCAATAGCAAAATTGTTGGAGAGACTCCAGAACGTCACCCCATATCCTTATTTTATCAACTTCCTTTTCTTAGCTTGCTTGGTAGGCGTGCATGTCCATGTGGCTTTCTTGTGGCTACTTACTAAGGTGTGAGTGGGTAAAGCCTTAACCACTCTCACTTTGTAAAGTTTCTTGCCTTGCAAGAAAGTTTTTTGAGTCAGCTCTTTAGATCTTATTAAAAATGTTACTGCTGTCTAGGTGATTTGCTTTTTTTGGTCTTGTTTCTTGCATGATTCATCTCCTTGGGTTTGGAAACATGATTTTTCATCTTAAAAGGAAACCCCAAAACTCATGGTCTGTCATCCAGAGTTCAGTCTGTCTGAATAACCCATATCGGTTCCTGGGTCATCTTTGCCAATGACTTTTTGTGCTAAGATGTTCAGTGCAGACATCTACTTGGCACCTTCTGACACTATTTATTTGTTTTTCATTTTTCATTTTTTTTTTTGTTCTTCAAATATGTTCAAAGGTTTGATGCAAGAAAAAACTCCAGCTACTGAAAAAATGTATGTGTTACTGAAGTTCATTCTTGCATGGTGATGGGCAATGAGACGGGGAGGAAGCCAGCCAAGTCAAGGACAGTTGGGGGAAGGAGCCCAGTAGCTGAGAGGCTGGCAGGAGGTCTCTCTGCAGCATCTGGACAGTTTACTCAATTAGGAACTGCCACTGAATTTGGTCTGTCTTCCAGTTTCTGCATTGCACTTCTCTCTCCTCTGTTTGACAGAACACCCTGTTTCAAAGGAAGCCTCTTAGTGGCGCTCTCTGCAGGCTTTTGTCACTAAAATGTTCCACACACTCTTCCTCCTGAACGCCCTTGTCTGTGACATGCCACCTGGATTTCCACGAGCCTCACAGCCTGGGGAAGGGAGAGAGAGAAAAGATGTAAAGTAGGGTAAATATTTTAGTCTCAACATTTCTCTGACTTGGAGCTTCTCTCTGCTTTTGTAGATCACCTAGTTCTTTCAAAGTCTGCTCACAGTATTCCTGAGACATTTTATGTGGTATAACATGTATCCATTCTCCAGTACTCTCAACTTCAAAGTGGTGTCCGCTGTTTTCTTACTTCTTGCCCTAGTTACTTTAGCAATTGATATTTTATATGAAGCCATATAATATCTGGAAGTCTGGGACAATGGTGTTATGCTTTCTAAGAAATTGCAGTAGCCTTTAGGGCTCTGGAATCTTACCAAATTTTATTGTATTTGCCCTCAAGAATGTAACTTCCATCACCCGTCTCTTATTTAAACAGTCTCCTATTCATACTTGCCAAAGTTGAATAGGATTAAGTTTAATGAAATCATTAATTAATTTGATGTTTACTGAGCACTTACTATATTCCAGGCATAGCCATGCCTGGTTATATGAGTAAATAAGACCCAGCCTCAACTTGCTTCCCCTCTCCCCATAACCTTGTGGGATGTGGTCTATAAAAGGAAACTGCATTTAGAAGGCAATTACAAGACAGTGTGATGAGCATTCGATAAGAGGTAAGTTTGGATGTGTTGGGCACGTAGAAGAAAGGCCCATTCTTGGCATTCAGGGGGATTTTCCAAGGACAAGCAGTGGCTATCTAAAGATGAAACCCTTACGCAGCCATTTATTTGGGCTATGGTGGTTCAAATTTCAATCTATATCAGTAAATTAAAAATCAGATTCTTTTTCCCCAAGCGTCTTCCCACAATTTCCAGAAATATTCCTCTGGAGTTCGAGAGTTCATTTTAGCATTTCAGAGAAAACTGCTGTCAGTAATATCCTTGGGTCTTTATGCTTCTCCTTTTCGTCATCCTTGTCCTTCCATGGATGCAGGTAGCTGCAGAAGGATGTGCTGGGATTATTCCAGGATTTTTCTTTGCTTCTGAGATTTAATATCAATCAATTGAAGAGCCTCCTTTAGAAAAGCAAATTGCTTGGAGCCTACTTCCAGAGCTTCATAAATTCCTATGGTCAGAGAATTTGCATTTTAAACCAGCATGCATCATTATTCTGATCTGGGTACCACCCTTTTATTAATCATTGGTTGCTAAGGGCACTAGTAGGAGGTAAATGAGGATATGAACAATTACTTATCTGGTTTGTCAGGTGAGTTTATTTTTGCTTAGGCGGAACTGCAAGCCACTCATTATGGCTAGTGTATTCAAAGACACACAGAGGAAACCCAACCAGATTTTGGGTCTTGTGCTAAGAGGCTGATTTTTGAATATGGTCACATTCATCAGAAGCTGTGGTACAATTTGTGAACATTGTCATGTCTTTAAAATTTGTAATTAATGTTGACCAGGTGTTCTGTGGTTTCTCTGGACTTTTGCATTTATCCTTAGCACTAGAAAGGATGTGAAGTGTGTGAATCACAATAGCCTGCAATTACCATTATAAAGTTAATTACACTTGCGTCAGTGCTGAAATGTGGGGTGACCTTTAGGAAAAAGGTTAAGCGTGGACATGGAAATATTATGACATTTATCAAGAGGGGACAGATGTGCATGTCATACAGAGTGATTTCTGCATTCATATTCACAAGTGCCCATCTTCTGTCTTCCCACTTCAAGGTTACTTAATAATTTGGGTCATATCCTGTAGGTCACACACCACACTTTTCTTTAAAACGTTTCTGAACGTCAGCGCTCAGATACTGACTTTGATTACCATAATTTTGTTTTGATTAAAAAACCAAAGCTTTTAAGAAGACAAGAGAAAACAAATGTTGGTGAGGATGTGGAGAAAAGGGTAGCAACCTTGTGTACTGTGGGTGGGACTATGAATCGGTGCAGCCACTGTGGAAAACACCATGGAGGTTCCAACAATTCAAAATAGAACTTCCGTATGGTTCAGTAGATTCACTTCTGCATATATCTCCAATGAAGAGATATTGGCACTCCATATTTATTGTGGCATTATTTATAATAGCCAAAATATGGAAACAGCCCAAATGTGGTCAATGAGGTAAGTCAGACAGTAAAAGACAAATACTATGTGATATCACTTATATGTAGAATATAAAAGAGCTGAACTTATGAAAACAGAGAGTAGAATGGGTAGTTAGCAGGGGTTGAGGGGCCAGGGTATAGGGATTGGAAAATATTGTGTAAGGGAACAATCTTGCCACTAGTATGTAAGTGGGTCCGGAGATCTAACACACAGCTTAGAGACGGTAGTCAGCGACACTGTGTTATAAACTTTAAAGGTGTTAAGAGACTAAATCTTAATTGTTCTCACCAGGAAAAAGAAATGGTAATTATGTGATGTGATAGGTGTTAGCGAGCATTATAGTAGTAATCACATTGCAAGAGGTGAATGTGTCAAATCAACACATTGTAAACCTTAAGCTTATACAATGTTACATTTCAATTATATCTTAATTATTTAAAAACTTTATTTTTCTGATAATAAATATAAAATTTACTGTTATAATTTTAGAAACCTATATTGTGGTTTGAAACAATGATGAGTTATATTCTCAAAACATGATGTATCCAAAATTAGTGTAGTGAATTCCCAAAGTCTTTAAGGAGACTTGAGATTATGCTGAAGGTCAAATTATTGGGCTAGAGAAGTAGCCTGATAATTTAGCTAAAATTAGTCTGCTGAAATATTCAGGCAAGGGGCTATTCTGGGTCAACATTTTCCAGTTACCTGAGATTTAAGAAGAAAAAATTTGGGGGGGATTTTAAACACACAATCTTGAAAGAAATCTAGCATTTCCATGGAAATGCAGCATTGCCACTATACTCAGTAATCATTTATGTACTTTAAAAGCGGAGTACCATTTGCCTGAATAGATCTGGGGCTGGGTAAGAAAAGGCTCGAGGGGATCATCTAGGTAAACCTTGTTATACAATTAGGGAAACGGCATCAGAGAAGGTATATGGTCGTGCGCTGGTCTCACTGAAGAAATATGATGAGGATTTTAGTTCAACTTCTGGCCACTCCCTTGACAGTTCTCCTTTTTTTCAAGCTGAAAACTGAAGTGCTTCTCCCACACTTTGTGATAGGGCGCACTCTTGTCAACCTCCACGGGCAGGCCAGACAGGGAGGGCCTGAGAGCTGGTCCCAGCACCGCCTCCTTGGAGGGGCTGATGCTACAGGGAACTTGCATTCAGCAGGGAGAATATAGCACTTAGCTAACGTATCAGCCTCCCTGTGGCAGAGATTCAGGAAAGCTGTGAGAACCAGCACAGGCCACCACAGAATTGCGTGGGATCCTGAAAGGCAGATGAAATGCAGTGATGGTGAATGCAGGAGCTGGCAGTACGATATTGGTCTACCGACCATTTTCCGAACATACCGATCACTCTCGCACCTTCATGTCTCTGTGATTATGTTCTCTCAGCCTGAAGCACCCAGAAGTTCCGGGGGAACTGAAATCTTGTAATTTATTTGACTCTTAATTTGAATGAGCTAGCGGATTATATCATTACATTCTGCAAGTAACAGAAAATATAATTTTAGTCAATTACAGAAGGAGAGTTTAGGCAACTGTAGCAACCGGAAGCTTATGTTTCAGCTGTTTAACAAGATCAGGGTTAACATCTCTGTTTTTTCCTTGGCATTTTCCTCATGGTTGCAAAATGGTTGCTCTAGCTCCCTATAGTATATTTATATTTAGAGAGAAAAAAGAGTGATGGAGAAAGGTACAAGCTTTATCTTTTCCCTTTTATCAGAAAAACAAAGGGTTTCTCAGGACATCCCCCAAGCCCTCCAAAAATTATACTCACGTCTCATTGGCCAGAACTAGAGGGAAGGAATGCTGAGAAAGTGGGTATTTAGTTTTCCTAGGCTCTATGGTATAAGCAGGCAAAGAAAATGGTTTTAAGTATGGTTTAGGATGAACATGCTCTACCTAGTGACCATGCGGCGTTTTCCATGTCCAGGGAGCTGGTAGCAATGGTGTGGTCAGGTCTTTCCTAAGATAAAGGGTCTTTTTTACTATGAGAATAACCGACTCTCAGATGACCTCATGTATTGACTGGGATATTTGTATGCCGGTTTGGGTTTCAAGCAGGAACTTAAAAGAGCATGTCTTACTTTCTTCCTGTTGAGTTAACGCCTTATACATTTGGAGCACTTTACTGAACAAAGTGCTTCCCACTCAGTATCACATTTGACCCTCTCAGTAATGTCATGGTGTCGGTATGCGTAGTCAAGGCTCACAGAAGACGGAGTGGAGACAGGGAGCAGCTGGGGGCCATGCACCTGTTCCAACCCCTGCCTGCATCCAGATGTTCTGACCTCAGTGTCCACACTCCTATGCTTGTTTTCAAAGAAATGAAACAGAAAGATTAAATTTAGACAGAATCTCGGCTACATTAATGTGAAGCTATAAACACTGAATAAACTTTGTTTAGAGAAATCAAAAGTGTATTCAGTTTGTGTGATAGCCTGAAATCTTTGTTTTCTCTCCTTTTTTTCAGAGACCCTTGGCCAGCAAGTCTTCAGGTGCTCCCTCCTACAGCAGATGGTCCGGTTCACAGCCACACCAGGTAACCTGCTCCTTTTCAAACCTTGTCGTGCTTGTTTCCCTTGAATTGTGCTTAAACTTAGAGTTATTTTGTCACCGGGCAAATGTGCAGGCACTGGGCTCTCGTCTCTCCTCACCTGGAAGGTGGCTTCCTTGACAAAGTTCCGTGCAGATTGAGGTCAGGGCAATGACCCCAAAATGCTGTGGTTCCCCTTTCAAAGCCTTCCTCGATGAATAGCTGATGAGATCAATCTAGAAATTATTGGAAGTAAATTGTTCTCCCTCTTTTTTTATTCTTTAATCAAAGATGATCCCTCCTGTCCCTTTTGTTCCAAGAAATCATGTAAGCTCCCATGTGGGTGTGCATACATGCATGTTCATTATGGCATACTGTGTCTCTAAGGGCACATATACACCATTATATCAGAAAATGTATTAGAAATCCTTTTTTTTTTTTTGCCTACTTACTCAAGGTGATCAATGCATTCTTTTCAGGTCCAATAATATTAAATATTACTTAACCTCTTTAGGGGAAGTTGAACCAGCAGGGTGTTGCTCTGTCTCTGTGCATAAACAAAATAGGGCCATTTCTGTTGGTGAGCAGGTTTTACAGGTGACACACTGTGACCACATGGCCTCTTTCTGAGGCAGCACCTGGTGACAACACTAAAATTGGACTCTCAATGCTGAGGAGGACTTGTATTCAAATTGCCTCCTAGTTTGAGGCCAGAAAGAAACTCTCATTTGTCTTTTGCTTCATGGGTCAGAATTCTCTCTCTCAGACTTTTCAGGTCACCTAGTCTGGCTGCAGTGATTATAAGAGAAGCACGTTATGAATTGGTTTATATTCACATTTCCTCCCTCGTTTTATTGGCTTTCTGTAGAAATTTTGCATTGGTGATAATTTATCCCAACATCACCATAATGAGAAAACTTTTTGTGTACTCCTTTTAATCTCCTCTTTGCAATTAGAAATAGGCATTTATCAATGAAATGACATTAAAGAAAATTAATGAGAAGAATAAATTCTTGCACTATGCAATATTTTTTTATCACAGTACCTATTTTTATACTGAATTGGTTGGTGGGGGGGGGAGTCAAGGTGGTGTTTCTCTCTGTCACCACTGGCATCAGCTTTGTGTGGGGGGCGCTATAGTCTCTGGTCTCGTTGGGAGCAGGTTGCTTCGTGAATGTAAGCTAAGGGAAGGGGCACAGAAAGAGGGGCAGTGGCACCAGTTCAGGGTGATTGCTTTGAATACCCAGGTTGTCTTTACTTCCTGAGTAAATAGGCATAACCTGAAAAGGTACCGGTTAGGAACCGGTATTTCTGATTTCTGTCCTCACACGGTCCAGAGTCCGAGTTGAACAAGTCACTGCTGACATCTCTGCACTCACCCTGTTGATGGAGGGGTGTTCTCATCTAACACGTAAGGAAAGTGAGACTCCGAAATGGTATTGTCCAAGGCTATACAAAGGTAGCTGGTCTGGGATTCTTTGTGGTTTCCCCCCCTCCAGAACTCACTCACTTCTAAAGTGAGGTAATCTAATGCAGATATTCTGTGACTCTGCTGGTCCTGCGAACTTTTACCCTCTGCAATGAAGGAGAAAGGTGAAGACCGGGTAGCATTTGAGGCAGTCCTTAATTCTGAGAATCTATCCTTCTGGTTTTCTGATAACACAATGGCCTCATTCTATGAAATCTGCGTATTATTAGATGGTATTTGTATAGTTTTTAATATTCTAGGCTCATTAAAATGGTGACCCCCCCATACACATTTTCTGTTGTTTTCTCTGAATTTGTACAGCTCTATGAAATCCAAGGGCAGAAGAATTACCAAAAACAGGTTTCACCTTTATGCTCTCACATGTTGAAATAAATGTGTATATTTTAGGAGAGTCCATCTTAGCAGTGCAGTTTTGATTGGTGAGGGTATAGCTTGATGGCATTTCCAAATAGTACCCCAATTAAAACTAATATTGGTGACATCTCTTTTGATTGAGGATTCCCTTTAAATCTGAGTGAAAGGAGTGGTACTTTTTTTTTTTTGTCATTAGGTGATTTTGTCATTGTGCAAACATCATAGAGTGTACTTACATAGACCTAGATTGTGTAGCCTATTACTGTTATTGCACGTGCTTTAGTTTATATGACTGGCAGCATAGTGGGTTTGTTTATACCAGCATCACCACAAACACGAGGGTAATGCATTGCACCATGATGTTAAAGTGGCTATGGTATTACAGATAGCTAGGTTGTTGTGGTGGTCATAATGTTACCACAACCGTGACTTACGATGGCTACAATAGTCAGGATGGCTGTGATGTTAGGACGGCTACAACGTTAGAATGGCTACAATGTTATGAGGGTTATAATGTCACTGGGGCTACAACCACCCTGGGTGATAGGAAGTTTTCAACTCTATTATAATCTTCTGGGACCATCATCATAGATGCAGTCTGTCATTGACTGAAACATCGTTTTGCGGGGCATGTCCGTATTCTGTAAGCTTTTGCCTATTGCGCAGGTCATTCGCTCTTTTACTTTCAGAATCACTCCATGCCCATTTCTTGACATCTGCTTTTCCAGGCTTCCTGACTAACTGACTCCTAAAAATCTCCCAATGGGAGGCATTGCTGGCAAATTGGAAAGAGGCAGGAAGGGGAAACCCTGGCTTCTCCCTCTGTTGGTTTGAGTGGTGCTTCTCCATGGTCTGAGCCTCTGTGTGGGTCCAGTTCCCATGATACTTCCAGCCTCTAGGTAAAATCCTCTCTGTCCCCTGTGCCCCCTGACACCCCAGCTTTAGGGGAAGTAGCCATGTCCCTCAGCTTTCCCTGTATGTATTTTTAGTCCTCTCCAAATCCTAATACTTAGTTTCCTGTGTTAAATCCCTTCTGCTGTGCTGCCTTGAATGGGTTCTGTTTTTCCCACACATTTTCTGACTGATACACCTACCAGAACATAAAGCACTTCACTCTTTTGTTTCTAAAACAGTGGCTTTTAATTTTAGAAATATTATGTGAATATTTACAGGATCAACAGCCTTGCAGCTGCTGAAAACTCTGAGATTTATTCTCTTGAGCTGGCCTGGTGGGTGGTAATCCTTTTATACCCCTATCCCACTCAGAATAATTATTCCTCTTCTTTGTTACTCATGCTCTAATCCTTCCCTTTTAAATTTGTGTTTATTACAGAAACCTTTGTCTTTTGTGTTTGCAATGTAATAGGCTTATTGGCTTCAGTCTTTGAAAAGTACCTACACAAATTCTCAGCCTGAGGTTGAAAATGCAATTGCAACTCAATTCTTGTTTGCAGCTTTGTGTCTTTTTCTAATTTTTGGCATCAGCAGAACACTTAGGAAAAATAATTGAGTCATGGATTTATAGGCACTAAGAAAAGTGGATCTTTTTCTATTTGTTTTTGGAACAATATGTGTAAATCTCTCACACACACAGAGCTCCAGTCACGGCTAAATCAGTACTTAAGCAGATACCTGCTCATTCGAGACAATGTCTTCTTCACCATTTCTTTATAATTGTTATTATCATACCTAACATTTATCGAATGCTTACTATGTGGTTTCTGCTCATTTCTTTCTAAGCACTGTCTCGTTGAATTCTTTCAGTATCTCTATGATAACAAGGCAGTACTTTATAGATGAGGGAATCAACAACCTGAGCAGTAACTTGTCAGGTGACAAGGTTGGTTCTCTCGGGTTCCAGCACCCTACTCTTTTGACCAGTGGGCGACACCACCTCTGTGAAGTTTTTAGACTAATTTAAGGCCACCACTGAAGACCATTTTCACAAATAGTTCTGTTTTGAGCTGACCAGAACACAACCTTTTGGCCTTTAGGTACTATTGCTATTCTGAAATTATTTTTGCTGAGTTAACTTTCTTTATTGCAACAAATGCTGATATTCATGCAAGATGATCAGTGCATTTACAACTGCACATATTTCAAAACATAGACCTTGATGTAATTTGTTAATAAGTTTTGTTTAAGAATTCACCATTTACTTATAATATACATCTGATGTTTTATTTGGAATAACTTGAATATATTGGTAAGAAAGAAATATCTCCTCCCATTGCTTTGCAGTTGGCAAGAAATACACGTGTTATTTTGTATGCTTACAGATATTTACCAAACAAAAGTCACTGTGAATTGAACTTCGAGGAAATAAAACAGATACATGAGAATGGTGACTTGCTGACTGTTGTCTTCAAATTCAAAACACATAGTGAAAAACGGAAGTTGTGATGATGTTTATGCGTATTCTGTACTTATCTTTAGATAAGTTTTCACACTGCCATTATATATTACCAATTTGCTCTCTCATATTCAAAATATCTCTAATAAATATTAAGTAGCTCCCTTCTTATGCTTTAGAAATGGAAAGTTTTTCCTTTGGGTAATTGGCACCAATCCATGAGCTATGGTTTAATAACCCGCAATGTAA
Source organism: Tonatia bakeri (assembly GCA_004024845.1). Taxonomy (NCBI): domain Eukaryota; kingdom Metazoa; phylum Chordata; class Mammalia; order Chiroptera; family Phyllostomidae; genus Tonatia; species Tonatia bakeri. Next base: position 147,387 of record PVIA01003523.1, on the reverse strand, counting down.
AGTTTTGGTAAATTTTGTGATTACAGTAGTCCTTGGTAGGTGAGAACCTTAAAATTCATCTCACTGAAGGGGAAACCCAGTGAACTGAAAATAATATATTAGGGAGTGACAATTCATTCTAGAGCATGCAGCCAGGTGTTCCAGTGCCGCTGCGCTCTGACAGCGGGTAGAGCTGAGGAATTCAGGACCCACGGCAGCAGCGCAGTGACCCAGAGGGATTGGTGTCAAATGAGGGAGCAAGACCGCATTCCACGGTTTCACTGTGTCTGTGAAGTAAGAGAAAGAAAGGGAGTGCAGCCCACCGGTAAAATGCAGTGAGTAAAAGTACAGTGAGTATTTTCCCTGCATTGTCACGTGATTTTTTTATACTTGTATTTGAAAACCCATGTGCTCAGCATGTAGTAGGAACTCATGAAGTATTTGGTAAGTGAGTGAATAATTTGTATGAAGTAGCAGCAGGAATAGAATGGGGAAGGGGAACCTCAAATCCATATTTTTTTCCTTCTGATCATTACTTTCCATCAGCTCCTGAACTGAGGGTTGCATTAAAGCTGAGAATTATGAAGTGACTGAGGTAGAGTGGATTTTATAATGACTCTGGTGCTATTTCTGATAGTAATCACTATGGTAGGAGAAGTAGAGGCTGCCAGAGGCCAAGAGAGTCCACGCTCTAGATCTTTGGTCAATCTGATGCTATAGCTTTATGTTCTTCATGTTGTACATTTGGGATTAATGTGGACACCATGAGATTTCAGTGATAAGACGGCAATGTTGAAACCACGTGTATAGTTGCTTGGTGCTTTGGGGTCCACGGAGACCAATGTGAACTCCCGTTTCATTCTGGGTCAGGATTCTGAACAAAATTGACTCCCATTATTCATGTGTGCATTTGCTGGACTTTGTGATTTAAATGCATAGAAAAGGACATATTGCTAATCAGCCAACATCACCAGTAACACACATGTATTCCAGCAAATTGGGAAATGGGACTTGCTTTTGCTCGCTGCTGTAAAGAAGATGGCATACCATGGAGACCCAGGGGCATCTGAGTGAAAGCGTTGTTGTGGGGAGGGCTCATTATGAGATTTAGGTTTGGATTCGGGGACTTTGGTGAGAGTCAAGGAAGTGGGGTTTGTTCTAAGTTGAGTGCTATTAGGAAGTGGGAGTGATTTCACTTCTGTGACTGAAGGTGGGAGACATGGAGCAAGGCTAACAATGTAAGCGATAAACAAGCCGCAGTCCCTCGTGTTCCCTGGGCATGGGGAATGTCGGGTCACTTGTGATTTGCACAGTGCTCTCTCTTTTCTCTCTACTTGGATATAATTATGGAGTACCCTTGTTTTTGTCTTATTTAATGAGTTAATGAAGTAACCTTGTCTAATCTTATGTTGATGTTTTGTGATTTTTTTTTTATTCAGGGGGAACTGTTTGGCCTAGAAGTAATGCCAAACCATCTACTTTATGTATTCAACCCGCACACGCACTGTCCTCCCTGATCCTTGCATCCATCCTGCTCCTTGCACTCATGTATTTGAGAATCTGACCAGAATAACAAAGTGGCAATGCTCTTAACTAGAGCTGACATCCAGTTGACATCTTAGTATTATAAATCTAGAGATTGGGTAAGATGTACAAAACCATTTCTTATGCATTTGCAAACTGTCATGTTCTGTTTACAGTTTTTTAAAAGAAAAAGGGGAGAAACTGGGAAAGCAAACTTGAAATAAGTAATATAAATCCTTACAAATACGGACTTGCATTTTGCCATGAATTACTTAGAGTAGGAAATTAGGGTCTGATAAATGAAACGTCTGATTATTGATAGCTTGTCCCCAGGGATGGTTCCCCAAGGAACCATGCTTCCGATGCTCACGCCTTTCCTCCCTTTGGGACTCAGTTGGCTTCTGACTCACTTTTGGTCAGTGCAACACAGTACAGTGACACTGAGGGACTTCTAACCCTAGGGGCTAAGGAGCCTTGCAGTTTTAGCCTTGTGCTCCTGGGATGATTATTTTAGAGAAACTCTCTGTCATGTAGAAGCCCAGCAATCATAAGGACGCCATGCTGTATGGAAGCCCAAGCTAATCTTGTGCAGAGGCCATGTAAAAGGGAAAATGCTTAGCCAGCCCTCAGCTGTGTCTCCCACCCCAGCAGAAATGTTGGGTGTATGACAGAAGATGCCTTCACATGGTTGTAAGTCTAGCCACCATCTGACTGCAACTGCCTGAAAGAACTCCTGGGAAACCACCCAACTGAGCACAGCTGGTAGTTTATTGTATTATGCAGGAATAGGTAACTAAAACAATCACTCATCTTAAAGTAAACATTACTATTATCCTTAGCAATGACTAGGAGAGTGTTGGTGATTAAAAGGTCAGCTATGCCTATTTGAATGAACTGTTAATATGCCTTGCATTAACCTTGCTTATTTTATAAAAATGACTACTATTTTGTGATTGAAAAAGTTAGTCAGAGGTCTGACTGGTATGGCTCAGTGGGTTGTGTGTCATTCCATAAGCTCAAAGGTTTGACTCCTGGTCAGGGCGCATGCCTGGCTTATGGACCAGGCCCTCGGTTAAAGGCCTGAAAGAGGCAACCAATCGATGTTTCTCCCTCACATCGATGTTTTTCTCCATCTCTTTCTCCAGCCCTTCCCCTCTTTCTAAAAAGTAAGTAAAATCTTTAATAGAAAAAGAAAAAGGTAGGTAGAAATTTCCTTTCAGTCTTTTCATATTAATTTGTTGAAAAAGTATTTGCAGACACATCAATGCTATTTTAATTCTCCTTCATGTTTAGCACAGATTCTATAGCATTTAAGACACCAGAAATCAAGAACTGCACTTTTTTTTTTACAGTGTTGTCCAAAGAAGTGGTTGGGATGTAGTGGAGGTAGCAACGGTCACAAAATAGCCCATTTGCTCTGCTAGACTGCAGTTTCCTGCTGCAGTCAAATGGGACTGTTGGACAAATTTCAGCCAGTGAAATTAGTATGTTCTGAGGCACTAGAAAGGCTGTGTGTAATTCTCCAATCTCTATCACCTGACTCAAGGACAGAGGAAGACACGTGTTCCAGAATGTGCAATTACAAGATGATAATCTCCATCCACCTCTATCTCTGGGTGAGGGGAGTGGAGCCCTTTCCTTGTTAATCCATGATGGGCAGTGGTTTCTGGCAGTTTCTGACAAGCCAGAAACAAGCCTTTGCTGTTTTGAAGGCACGGAGATTTGAGGTTAATTTGTTTCTGTAGTAGAGTCCAACCTCTTGTGATTCATATAGGAGGTTTTAACATTCCATTAGCTCCACCACATCTACCCCAGGCCATTCCACATCAACCTGAAATCTAAATAAAAATAATATGACCACTATGTAAACAGAGCTTCAAGACAGAATTTCTGATTTAGTTACAAATTAGATGTCTATCCCTAAGTCCCTCAGTAAAGAAATTCTTGCAACAGCACTGTTTATTTACTTGAGTACTTTGAGAATAGTTGACATTCAGATCCTTCTTAAATCACATTGGTTTTCATAGTAATTTTATAGCAGGTATTTCATAAAATAATTTGTAGAGGATTGAGAAATATTTATTCAATTAATGAAATACCAATGAAAACATGAGTTAATTTTTTTTGCTTTTAAAAATGATTATTATTAAATTTCCAAATGTATAAAAGTAGAGATAATAGTGTAATACCATGTAACCATTTATTCAACTGTTATCAACATACAGGCAGTGTTTCAAACAGAAGTTTTGGCTACAAAACATTTTATTCTGTTTGGATCATCCTTTTAAAGATAACCTAATAATTATACTTTTCCCCACCTCCAAAGAAGATCCAGATTTTCTACAAACATGTGCTTTGTAGTCATGATGGCATCTTCTGTATTTATTTCCAGTTTGCTCTGTAGGAATAACTTCAGAATACTTCAGAATACTTTGTTAGAATGGCTAGTTTATAGAGTGACCATTTCTCCCTGTTTGACCAGGAGATCACAGTTTACACTTATTCTCCTGGGGTAATTATTAACAGCACCCCCTCTCATTCTCAAAAGTACCTTGATGTAGATAACAAATTGCATGGCTACTCTGATTATTAAACAGAGGTGCTCTTCCCCTTGTGTAGTTTGTGCTGTGTTTGCTGTCTTACATTGTTCAGATCTGGATTCTGTGCCTTTCATTGGAACACCCAGGCAAGTCTACACTGATCCTAACCAGTGATGTCTTATGCCAACATCTATGGATGCTTGCAATATCTTCAGTGTCAGAAATGTCTTTGGCATCTATAATGGCCTATCCAGGACCAACTCCATAATTTCTGAGGTCAAGTGCAAAATGGAAAAAAAAAATTGAGAATTTCAAGATGGTGATGGCAAAGCATCAAACCAAATATGGGCCTACTCTTCCCCCACTCCCCTCCTGCCCAGCTCCTGCCCTCCACCCAGTTCCCCGTGTTGACCAATTTCAACATCCATGGTTAACTTACTTTTCAGTCCCACTCTATGGGGCTGAACACTGGGCTATCTGGCTATTGTTACTGTTTAATGCAGCGGTCCCCAACCATTTTGACATCAGGGACTGGTTTCATAGAAGACAAATTTTCTACAGACAGGACTGGTGGGTGGTGAGAGGGGAGTGGGGCAGACAGGAGGCAGAGCTCAGGCAAGAGGCTTCCTAACAGGCCACAGATCAGTTAATGAATACTTACTATTGATGATAAGTGATAGAGCCAGAATTCTAACACAAATTTGCTTGATTTCAAAATGAATGATCATAACTCTTCTGCTCCTTTGACTCTTAGTCTTCATGGCCCAGCTTAGTCTTGGCAGAGTTCTCACCCTGGCCCAGGAGTCTAAAGAATGGAATTTAGTTATTTATGGACAGATGACCAGGAACCAAGATGTACTTTGTCTTCTCTCCACATTCTCATCTGTCACCTGGAACTTCTCTCTGACATGTGCCATGCCTCAAGTGTACCATCTTCCTGCCCAAATCCCTTCTCCCTAAGTACTGCACTTACCAAAACATGCCTGAACTTGAACTTTGTGGATCTCCTGGGCTAACCTCTTGATCTATCTTAGTTTTATCATCCACCCTTTAACTAGCTTCTCTGTCTCACGGATTGCATTTGGAGTTAATTGGAAAATATGCAGACATTTTAGGGGGAAAAATCATGCACAATCATACCTGTTGTGTTTTCTTCCATCTTTTTGAGGACCTCTTTTTGAGTTAATTTCCATCTTTTTGAGGACCTCTAGTATTACTGAATATTTTATGCAGCCAACTTTTTTCTGCTTTAAGACAAAGGGGAAGCCTTTGTGAGCCATTGGTAGGAGATGTAAATTGGTGAGGCATTATGGAAAACAGAATGGACTTTCCTTAAAAAATTAAAAATAGAACTATCACATTAGGCAGCAATTCTACTTCTGGGTATTTATCCAGAGGAAGCAAAATCACTATTGTAAAAAAATATATATCTACACCCTATATTCATTGCAGTAGCCAAGACACAAAAACAACTTGTGTCCATCAACAGATAAATTAAGAAAATATGGTGTATATATACATACATGTGTGTAAACACACAATGGAATAATATGCAGCCATAAAAAGAAGGAAGTCCTGCCATTTACAACAACATAGATGGACCTTCATGGCATGATCTGTATTATTTTTTTTTAAATGTGGAGCTGAGATTATTGCATGATAAGCACCATTTCCTTAAAGTAATTTCGAGATTTGCTTCAACTCAAAGATAAAAAATCTTAAATAAATGCTATTGAAAAAAAGCTGGGAGAGCTAGAGAGGCAGGAGGAAGAAAATAATTTAAGTAGAGCTAGTGATTCCACCTGACTGTCTCTTTAATAAACATAAACTACAGTGAGATGAGTTGACATGTCTCCTGGTACTCGAAATATCTCTGTTATTACTCTAAGCCCCTCATGAAGTGACCATCTTGCTGTTCTGTGTGTGATTTTACTCTTCAAATGCGCATATTTTTTTATAATATGACTCATAGATGTAAGCCATTCGTTATTGGATGCCAACAGGAACAAAGAGCTGTTTTGTCTATGGAGGAAAAGAGGTGTTGACTACATGGAGAAACATGTATCGATATCTCATGTGATGCCTTCCTGAGGGATTTTCAAGTTCAGTTGTGTTGGCATTCACTTTTGTTTTACCCACTGTGTGTAGAGTTTAACCTCTATTAAAATAGATCTCCTCTTACTTCAATATAAAAATATTTATCCCATTCAAAGCATCCACTTGGGCTAAAATTTCTTTGAGTTTTTGGGGATAGCCACTGATGGAAGAACAATGTCACTGATAGAGCTACATCATCTAAGCAGCCAAATATTCAGTTATTTTGTTTAAGGACTAAGCTCACATTTCTTCTTGATCATTTTATGTTATGGTAAATAGTGGGATTTCTGTAAATTTATTAAGGTGCACCATTAATATTGAACTGAAAAATAAGGCTTGCGAATATTGAGGCTCTCATATTCTTTCTGTAGCATTTTTGTTTATTTCACCACAAATGGACATTCTAAAGTGTCTGTTACTGGATGAGCAGTGAATGGGACTATTTATTAGAGCATTAGTGGGTATTAGAGGCCACTTGATAGTAAATAATGTATGAATAACATTATTTTCATTGTGTGTGAATAACTGTTTTGCTCTGGGCGGAAGTCATGAATTGATCAAGAAGAGGTTGTTGTATTTTTCTAATACTGACACTTTGACGTTAGCCAGAATATGAAGAGACCCTCTCATCTTCATCTTAAGGGAAGCATAGCCACATCAGTGTCAGCGATGCTCCTTAAGAGGATCTTCAGTGAAATAAGTGGAGAGACGTCTTGATGTTTTGGGGACTGTGTAAAATGGAATAAGTTGGGGGAAACCAGGAGTCTTACTTCACTGTGAATCCACTCAAGAACACACATACCCATTAGCAAATTAGGTATGAACACCTGAGGTACAGAAACCTCCCCTGCTAATATCAGGCAGGGGGAATGCTAGAGGATAAAGGCAATAAAAGCCAGGCAGTTGTTCCTAGCAATTTGTGGTTCAGTGGCAAGGGATTTGGCATCTTTCTTCTCCGGTTGCTGATTGCTGCCTGGAGAAGCAGCAGTGGGTTCATCGGCTTTGTTGCTGTACTGCGGTCTCTCCTCCATCACTATTGCTGTGTTCTCAGCAGTGCCTGATAGAACTATTTATTTTCTTATGGCTGCAGAATCTCCAAGTGTGTCTCTTTGGAATTTCGGAAATAAGATAAAGGATTTGGGCTCAGAATGATATGATTAGTCAAAAAAGACTTTAGTTCCGTAGTGAGACAAGGTTTTATAAAATAAGTATGCTTGTGTTTATAAGATGTGTATGTGTGTGCAAAATCTTTTACACTTGTTTGGGGGGCTGATGAGAGTAATGGGCTTGCTATTTTGCATGGGAAAGGTCGGGAATTCTCACCACAATAATGGGTAAGAACTTATGACAATGGATTCACATCTCAGGTATGTCACTATCTTGGGTCTTGACCTGGGACAGCAGCCATTTCTCTAGACAGGCCAGTCCTCCAGCATTTCCCCACTCAGCGGTGCTGTGTGGAGTTTCCTGAGCTGTGATGCACGTGGGTACTAGTTGTGTAATTGTTCTCCCAATGTTTTTTCTTAATCTATAAAATTTGGGAAATGATTGTAGCTAACTCATACGTTATTGTGAATATTAAATGATACGACAGTACTAAGTTTTAAAACAGTCCACAAACACCCTAGACTTTTAGTTTTCTGTATAAAGCCTGCCCTGGTGATAGCTAAGTCATTCCCACAGCTTAGCAGTGAACTGATACTTCTGTGCTTCAGAGTGTGGTCTGAACCATTGCTCAGGCCCACAGAACTAATGATTTGATGCAGGCAGTCTGAGGTGCAGACTAGCATTTATTAGCTGCCATTCCACGTTGCATTGGGATCAATTTATTGATCCAAATGAAGATGAATTCTTTTGATCCACAGGTCAGCACAACTGGGCACTTAGTATGAAGTTTCTGTTAGGTCTGACCGTTTTTCAGAGCATACCCCCAAACTAGTGAATGCTTGTTACTGATGTTTGTCTCTGTAACTGAGAAAGGAATTGCGAAACTCTAAACTGTTAAATAAAACTCAGTGAATGCACAGGATACCTAGAGGAAAACTCTCTGCCCCAATATCTATTCTTCTTAGAGCTTATATTAACAGGATTGGCACTTCTCTTCATGGTCAAGGTGAACATGATGACTCTTGCACAATCTAACTTAAATAAAACATATTAAATCATGTTTACATTTCACACTACACATTATTTTTCTAAAAACATTTGGATGAATTTTTATTACTTTGTCTTTGAAATCCTTTGACTTCAAGAACAAATACCATTTCTGAGGGGCTATCATTTCTCCACAATTATTGTGCATACAGGAATGTTTTTACAAAGTGAGAAAAATTGGATCTATAAATTGTTTTCAAATGCAATGACATTTTATGAACACTAAATTTGGCTACTGATAAAGTAGCTGATTTTAAGTTTTATAGATTTCTTTGTGGTCTACATTTTGTAGATCTTGTTTTATAGTTTTATTTTCATATTTTGACGCTAATAGCTTTGTTTTTTTCAGTTTTTATATTTTTATAGAATCTTAGAAAGGTCATAAGCCCTGGATGCTGTCTACTGCTCTTCATGGGAAAAACGGCCCTGTTGGTGACCTTTTTAAGAAGAAGACATGGGCTTATGCCTATGCAGAGAAAATTTAAGTTGAAGGTTAAGCAGTTTGGACCATGATAAAAAAAAAATCTAGGCATCTGGTTACATTTTATCTTTTATGATGTTTGTTTTAATGCAGGCTGGTAGTCCCACTGACTTTTAAAATTCAGGACTTTTTTTTTAGAAAGTAAAAGTAGCATATTTTCCATATACTTTATAACAGTCCTATAAGGAACTCAAGAAACACTCTTAATAAATCCATTAGCCTTTCTACAGCTGAAGTTCTGAATACACGACAAATGGGACTAAATAAGTAAAAAAACCCGCCAATTATTGTAGTTCAGGACAGGTTTGCCACCAAATCTGTTCATGTCACATCAAGTTTTGCTGCCAAAAGACTTGTGAAAACCATTGTTTTCTCAGCTTTCTATATTTTGTGATGCTGTCGAGGGATGATAAACCTGTGTCCTAAGGTAATTATTAGCATTAGCTAATTTTACTTGACTTGTGAGATAAAAAGGGAAGATGTTGCCGTCTTCATTTAGTGGCTGGCAGAGCTGGGATGCAGAGCAAATTAGTGGCTTTTTCTAGGTGATAGATCAAGTAAGCGGTTGAAATGGAGAGGAAACCAGAGTGTCTTGCGTCCCAACCCTGGGATGCTTGCAACTTCTTCATGGTCTCTGTAGTTATCCAAATGGCTGTTCACTTGCAGCTCACTTGGCCTGGGACAGCAGCCTTTTCTCCAGACAGGCCAGGCCTCCAGCACTTCCCCACCCAATGGTGCTGTGTGGAGTTTCCTGAGCTGTGATGCACATGGGTACTGGTTGTGTAATTGTTCTAAAGAAAAGCTCTAGTCCTTAACACATCAAAAGATACATGTGTGACATTTGTTGAGATGAACTAAATTAGGTGTAACTCTTCTGTGCCAGGCCGATTTTGTTAATGTTTTCCTTTCCTCTCTTTGCTGAAGTCAAGAGAACTGAAGTTAGCTTCCTGCTGTATCTCCACCCAGCTCTTAAAAATTTCCTGTTCCATTTTGCTGGCACCACACCTGCCAGGACCCATGGTGCATTTTATTGCTGCAGCTGTTTGATTTGTCTATTTTTGTCAGCACAGAGGTTAGTCTTAGAAGTGACAGCTTAAAGTAATTCACCTGATGTAGTCTTCCTGGACATCCAAAGGCTGAATTATTTTCACAACACCTGGGGACACTCAGAAGCCTATCTCATCATTTGTGGTGTCTTGAGCAGGAAGCCAACATTAAAATTCAGGTTTTCCCTTTGCATGCAGGTATTCATTTATTCCTTTGTGTGTGTGTTCATCCAGGAAGCATTTATCAAAAACCCAGTAGTGGGCTAGTTGCTGAAAAGGCCCTGTGAAGATCACTGGGTAGCTGTCTCTCTGGAAATAGAGTTGGGGAAATAATGCTTTTCTGCACTGACCCATCAAAGTCATTGATTAGCCTAAGCATTCACAAATTTCCAACAGAGTGAGCCAAGGCACCATTTTTATCCTTTTTTTATAGTCATACATAAGAAGCCAGGCAGGGTAGTTAAATGTCATGGTAAGCAGGGTTGGGTTTTGATGACATGTGGCTTGGGTTCAAAATCTGGCAAACAGTTTACTAGCTGATTTGGAGAAGTTACTTATACATGGTGTATATTTGTGAGTACATTTAAGAGTCCTTCAAATGTTCATTCTGTTATCTGTGAAATGAGGGTGCTAGTCTTGCCCAGAGACATAATGAAGACATGTATACATGTTGAGTGAACCTGGTGGTGATACAAACATGCCCCCCTCCCTTTCCCCACCTGCCCCCACTGCTGAGCCATTTTGTTGTAGCTCCCTCTTGTGTCTCTTAATGAGAATTTCTTTTTTTTCTTTAACAAGAAAGACAGTATTATTTTCAGGTATTAAAAAGTTCCAGTCTTGTTTAAATTAAAAATTTACATTAAACCAAGAGTAGGAGAAGATAAATTTCAAATATATAATATAGTGTACATACATGACAAATGGGTTATATCCAGAGTATATAAAGAACTACAAATCAGTGAGAAAAAGACAGATAAGGCAGAATAAAAGGGAGCAACAGACTTGAACAGACTCTTCACAAAAGAGGATATCTCAATGGCTAATAATGTAGATTATTAGCTAATGTAGCTAATGTAGATTTCTACAAGAATAGCAAAAATAAAAAGATAGAAACTAACATGTATTGAAGATAATATGGAGCAACAGGAAATTTCAATAAATTGCAGCTAAGAATACAAATTGATTTTTTTAAGATTTTATTTATTTATTTTTAGAGAGGAAAAGGAGGGAGAAAGAGAGAGAGAGAGAGAGAGAGAAACATCAATGTGCGGTTGCTGGGGACCATGGCCTGCAACCCAGGCATGTGCCCTGACTGGGAATCGAACCTGCAATGCTTTGGTTCGCAGCCCATGCTCAGTCCACTGAGCTATGCCAGCCAGGGCCAAATTGATTTTTTTAACATGGGGAAACTTGGGCAATATCTGTTAAAACTAGACATAAGCACATGTCCAACCCAGCAAATCCACCCATAGGTATGTGCCCAAGAAAAATGTGTGCATATTTTCACAAAAGGCATCATCTGGAATGTTCATAGCAGTAATATCCATAGTAGCTCCCAACTGGAATCCATCTGAATTTCTGCACATTCAAATGTTTTATCACAATACAAATCTATGATCTACAACTCTAGGCAGAAACATGGGTAAAGCTCACGGAACAATATTGAATGAAAGAAACCAGTCCCCAAGACTATATATTCTATTATTTAATTTATTCAAGGTACTAAAACAGGGAAAACTAATCTCTAATATTGGAAGTCATGTTTTGGGTGGGTATTAATTGGAAGGGGCAAGGAGGAGACCCTTGGGTCTTGATTAGGATGCTGGCTGCACAGTATATTCAGTTTATGGAAAAATTACCAAACCATACATTCATGGTATCTATACTTTTCTCTATGTTATTTGTTAATAAAATTCTCTTCTTTTTCTGATAGCTCTGTTTTTTAAACCTATCTTTCACTTTTCATTTCTCTTCTTCCCCATATCATCTACCATTCTTTTTACATTACTACTGTTATTAACACTCCTTTGACATTTGGGATTTTTCAGTCCAGAAGCCCAAGGAGCCTTGTGCTGGAATAAGCACTTCTTTGTCCACCTCTCAGCCCAGCCAATGCCTTGCATATCCAGGCAGAGATCTCTCTACAGCTCTAGTCCCAGGTCCCTATAAAGTCGCCTCGGGCTACAGGTTTCTTGAGTTGACTGACACTACCAAACATTAAAGATTGAGAGGTAGATGCAACAGGCAAGTTCACCCTATCAGCAAAGCCAGAAGTTACTCCCAAATAGCTCTATACTTTTGGTCCCCATAATTTTGTGTATAGTCTTATTCTTCAGTTTTCCAGATCTCCTTCCTTTCTTTCTTCATCACCCCTCCCTCCCTCCTTCCTTCCTTCCTTCCTTCCTTCCTTCCTTCCTTCCTTCCTTCCTTCCTTCCTTCCTTCCTTCCTTCCTTCTCATCAAGGATTTGAATGTCAATTATGAATGAACTAAACAATGGACTAAGTGTTGAATATACAAAGATGAATAAACCATAAACTTGAGTTTCAAAGCTGCTAATTTCCTTTATTATTACTAAACAGTCTTCTTTTGGGACCACATGCTAAATATAAAATTACTGCTGTTAGCATTTTATGAGCAAATGGTCACCTAAGGAACATATTCGAAGGACAATGTCTTCATGTGCAGAAGACATAAAATTACAGCCAGCAGGGAGGACACATGGGATATTAAAAGTCAAGGTACATGAAGATTATAGCTTTAACTCACTGCTAGCTAGAGTCTCTTGGTTCCTTAAAATTTAGATAAGGAATCAGTGTTTCCTGACTTTATCAGAATTAATTTCAACACCTAGGTTATGGTCTTTAGAAGTCCAAAGCTCTTCTTTACTATTCTGTTATCTCTGCACCTAAGAGGTGGGAATGGAAATCTTTGTTCTCCATCCTGGGGTTAACACGAAGGTGGGGCTTCTCCTTCATCCTCCTTCTAAAAGAACTATAAGCCAAGAAGTTTATTCTGTTTAAGGATCATGGGGAAGGGCTGCATTAGGTACCATAGAACAAATAGCTAGGGTATGCTAATAAAATTCTATTAGATGACTATTTTTATACCACCACCATCATCATGCAGCATTTGCACCAGGTTTCTCAGCAGCTTCCTGGCTTCCCTGTGGCCAAGCTAAAATCTTCTTGGCTAGTATTGAGAATTTTTCTATTTTTATTTTTTATGGTTGTTCAATTACAGTTGTCCCCATGTTTCCCCTATTACTCTCTCCTGCCCTAACTAACCCCCCCCCACCTCCCACATTCCATCCTCTCCCTGTTGTCTTTGTCCATGGGTCCTTTATATATGTTCCTTAACTTGACTCTTTCTCCTTCTTTCTACCCTTATTCCCCTCTCCCCTCCCATCTGGTCACTGTCAGTTTGTTCTTTATTTCAGTGTCTCTGGTTCTGTTTTGCTCACTTGTTTGTTTTGTTGATCAGGTTCCACTTATAGGTGAGATCATATGGGATTTGTCTTTTACTGCCTGGCTTATTTCATTTAGTATAATGCTCTCCAGTTCCATCCATGCTGTCACAAAGGCTAGGTGTCCTTTCTTTCTGCTGCATAGAATTCCATTGTGTAAATGTACCATAGTTTTTTGATCCACTAATTTACTGATGGGCACTTAGGCTCTTTCCAGCACTTGGCTATAGTAAATTGTGCTGCTATGAACATAGGGGTGCTTAGGCTATTTTGAATTGGTGTTTCAGGAATCTTAGGGTATAATCCCAGCCATGGAATTGAATTTAATTATTCACCTTTTGTGGTATTGGTTTCTGCCAACTCACATGTCCACGGGTTTGCACACTTTTACACCAAAGCTGTTATTTTCTCAAACAAAAATATTTTTCTCCTTAACTGGGATCCTGGTACCAACTCTTGGTTATAAATGGTTCACATTCATACCTAGGATAGTAGCCAAATCCAGCTTTGGAGACAGTTTTCTTGATCCAAGCTTATCTTCATTCTCTACAAGCAGCAACTTCATAAAACATCCTCAAAGGGAATCAGAGAAGCTGACTTTGATTAAATAACGGCTGGCCCAAATTTTCCCAAGGGTTATTAGAGCCATAAGAGTCAGGGATAAAATAATTAAAAAACTGCTGAGAAATGAGAGGCAGAATGGCTTTCTTCTTCATGTACTCTGGAGAGTGATTGTGGATCTCTGTGTTTCTAGTAGTCTCTTCTTAAGATGCACTCCATACGCCTCTCTGCCTAGAAACGTTCCCCCCCCCCCATCCTTTGGGTGTTTCTTCAGGTATAAACAACCCTTGTAAACCTTTTAGACCTAGCTACAGAAATTTAATCACTGTCTACCACGATTTCTTCTAGCACTTCTTTATCTCTAATGAAACAGTTATTTCAAGGTAGTACAATTTGACTTTGTGTGACTACATTTCCTACTAAATTGTGAATTATTTGAGACTTCAGACAATGCCTGGTCATAGGATTTGTTCAGAAGTAACACATGTTTCTTAATGTGACTGGTAAAAAAAGGATGATGAAGAACTGGCGTTTGTGTTGATTGAAACGTGAGTTTGCCCAGCATGTTTTGAAATGAGATGTAAGTTTTCTAACAATTAAAGAAGAAAATTTAGCGATATATAAGTATCTTATAATAAAATCTAAAAATTTTGCCAGTGTACCTGTCTTTATGCAAGACATGGATTAGTTGGTGGCTTCAAGCACTGCTAACCTTCTGCTATGTTTTTAGGAAAGACTGCAAGTACAGATGAAGATGTTGCAATGATATTTCTCCTGTGTTTAAGACCAAACAGCATGGGTATAGAAGGGTCCTACTGGGTCTGTAGGGGAGGACAGACTTTTCCGCTATTACGGTTCTCTGGCTAGGCCTGAGAATTAAATTGACAAAATACAGATCAATGGGAGAAAAGCACACGAGTTTTATGTGATGTTAATATTTTCATGTGGATAAAAGCGTTTCTAGAAATGATGACCTTAAGGAGTGGGTAGATCTGAGAGCTTATATGCCATTTTAACAACAAAAAAGATAAATTGTCATGATATGACAAGACAAAGAGAAAGGGGGTTGAGGGTAGAGGCAGCAAATGTGGGAAAGTTATTAGAACATACATGGGAAACTAATGGAAGATAAGGGTTATTTTAGCAAGTTTGTTTGTAGAAATTCTTCTTGACATCATTGTCTCTGGAAATAAAATGTTTTCTTCCTGGTGTAGAGAGGGCACCTTCATTACAGGAAATTTTATGACCTGCTTTTAGGTAGAAAGGGGGAAGTCAGAGAGCCCTTCATGTATCTGCTATTTCTCAAGTGCCTTTAGCTCAAAATAATCAATATTTCAAAGTGGCATATTTTGGGGGAAAATAATCTGATCTCCTTCAGATTGTGGTTGCAGTTTTGCTAAAGTTGGCCTCTTTTAAATGTCTTTAAAGACCTACAGTCTCCTAGAAGGAGATACAAAAGGGAATGAAAACTCCAAAGCATAGGGCTTGCAAAAGATGTAGGCTCAAATGATTGTAGAGATTTGTGTTAATTTTTTAATTAAGATTATTAATGTATGTGAAAGTTCTAGTTGAAAGTTTCATAAATTTTGATTGATCTACCTGAATTCTGTTTCCCATAAATCTGTTACTTTTCACAGACAAGATGCAAAGTGTTTCAGTAAAGCAAATTTAACATCAGAGCAAAACATGCATGTATTTGCAATTCTTAGCCAAAAGAACTTCTCAAAAATATTTTCTAAATGGGAAGGAATTATAACTCTGGGACTATGATGTTCCCAGAACTTTTTACCTGAGTGTCTATTAATCATAGCTGAGCTAAACCTTCTTTCAGATTCCTAAGGAATTATCTATCTTGACTGTCCCAATTCTTTTGTGAAATAAACCACTTTTCTTTCTCATTATGCCTTACTTATACTCCTCCCAACACAAACTCTTAATTATCTGCGTGTCTGTTTTTCCCATTAGACTGTGACTTCTGCCAGACCTACTGCCTGTTGGATACTCCACCAAAGCAGATTGTTGAATGAATGAACGTTGAATGAACGTTTGTTTCTTTTTCCAAACTAGGATCTTAATTTCTCTTGGGAGACATAGAAAATGACAAGGTTTATCATCAATAACCTTTTCCAGTCCCATGAGGAAGCTGTTTCTAAAAATATCTTGCAATTATTAAATGCTAAATATGTGTTAATTATGATGATCACCATAACTATCATAATCAAGGAGTACTTTTATTATCCCTATTTCATAGATAAGGAAACTACAATGAGAGAGATTGCACAATCTGCCAACACCAAACAGCCAATGAGCGGCAGATGTGGGGTTCATACCCAGGTAGGCTGGTTTCAGGCAGTAGTGCTTAACTGGCATGCTATACTACCTCCGTATTTCAACAAATTTTTCCCGTCAAGGTATGTGTGTGAATGGTGTGTTTCATCACAACCGGAAAACTTAAAGGACCTATATAACATTGAGTGACTCTAGTATGCTGCCGTCATTGGATATAATTATATAAACTTTCTCTAGGAGGAATAAAGGATTTATTTTAGCCAACTATATTTAGACTTATGGATTCATTCCCTCTTATACAGCATTGTGGTTTGCCATCCTTAATTAGCCTAGCCACTTGAACCACATCACTTTTCTAGTGCTTAACAACCATGGATTCCTCTGCCTCCCTCCTTCTCACCCATTCCATGGATGTCTTCTTTGCTGGGTTTTCTCTTACCTGGCAAGGTAAGAAACTCAACAACTTCCTCTCCATCTCCTTCTTCCTCTCCCCTCCTCTCTCTGCTCCTCCTTAAGCTCTTGTCTTAGTTTTACTCTCTGACAAGGTGCATTGCTGTGGAAGAATATTCCAGAAGGCTATTCACCACCATTAGATCCCAAACTCCTGATTTAGAACGTTTACTCTTTTTCAATCTCAGTTAAATAATTAGACAAAGGTACTTTTCTCTTGAACTACCATAAACCCTTATAGATGAAGATGTAGAGGTAATTATGTAAATTAGTGAAAAGATGACATAAGATAATGCTTTAAAAAATACAGCATCCAAGTTCTGCATAGGAGTTTACAATAATAAGAAGCAGGTCAGCGAGATTTTGCCTAATGGAGGCCCCTTGGGAGCCTGTTCTCAAGGATACAGAGGAAGGACTCAGAATTAGTTCAGCAATGGTTTATAAATCATTTCTGCTTCAGGGTGTAGTGGTGCTGAGGCTATCTGAAAATAGGTTATTATCTTCAGTAAGTTAAAGTATCCCCCTGACCCCAGGTTATCCCTCAAATCATAACCCCCAAATTATGTGCTTATTCCAGTTATTCTCAGAGCTAGCTTTTTATGCATCCATTTAATTCCTTCCCAAATAATTGCAAAGTTGAAGTTTGGTAGTCTGTGTTCTTAAGGCTTACTCTACCTGTTATGTAGACAGTAGAGCTCATGTGTCTGTGGCAGCAGGAAGGCATGTAGGGTTGCACATGGATATGTGGTTGTAGGTATGTAGTGTAGAGTTCTGCATTTTGTACAAAAGTATCCACATTAAAAAGAAGAAAAAATAGGGAAGTACAGTTATGTAATTCCCCTCTGCATATTTTAAAGAGGTTTTGTTTCTGTATTTGTTTTTCTCCGTACATCTGAATTAATTGTCTTGTGATCAGTATTCAGAGTTATTGTGAACTGTTTGGCTGAATAAATGAGGAGAGAAGAGTGGGAAGAGAGACAGGTGGGTAAAATCTGTGATTTTGTGGGAAACCAAAAGGAAACCTTATAGATTTTTCTCTAATTTGGGGAGTAGAAGGGAATGGTGACTTTTACAATTTACTATTCTTTGAAGCTGGTATTTCAGAGATTTTTTTCTCCTTTAAATTGGGTAATTTATAAATGAATGCTCCCAGAGGAACTCTTAAAATCAAACAAAAAATATGCTACTTGAAAATTGATTTGTCCCCAGGACTTTTTAGCCTAAATATTTTTTCATGTAATTCATTTTCAAATAGTTTTCTGATAATTACTTGATTTTAAGATTCCACATGCTAAAAGTCAGAAATATGCAAATAAGGCATACAGGAGGAATGAATACAGTGAAGTGTCTCTTGGGGAAATTATCAGTTGCATCTTTTGTATCTCATGGAAATGGATCCTTGCTTCCAGTTACACTTACATATCTTAATTCTAGTCTTTAGGTTGAGTTGGGAATGGTGAAAAACCATGTTCAGGCTGGGGCCTTTGATGTTGAGGTGTTATGTATGCCTGGTGCTTTCTGGATGTCTGTAGATCAGATTCAATTCTCAGCGCAGCCCTGAGAAGAAAGAAGGTGGCATCCTGATTTTACAGGTGGAGACAAGGAGGCAAAGAGATACTGGGGAATTTGCCACATTCACAGTGAATTTAAACATAGCTCTTATGGCTCTTTCAAACTCCTTTCACTACAGAAGCGTTCTCAAACTTGAATGGACATGGCAGTCACGTGGAGGGCTTATTAACTACAGATTGTGGGGCCTACTCTCAGACTTTTCTATTCAGAGAGATCCCTGATGAGGCTGAAAGTCTGCCTTTCTAACAAGAGCCCAGGTAGTGATGATGCAGCTGGTCTTAGGGCCACACTTTGAGAACCAGTGCCCTATAACGTAGAATGGGTCCTCTAAGCCCATGCCAGTCATGTTCTGTTCATAAACAGTGAGTGTTCTGTGCTTGAGTGAAATCTTGCAAACATGTGCCCTGTTGTGTTTTATGCTCCTCCAGTGCAGTCCCTGTGCCCTGGAGTGTGAGGGGCTTTGTCTGTGGGGCCTCAAAGCTACGAGATACTATATTTTGCTGTGTATAATGTGCACCCATGTTTTGTGTGCATTATACACAGAATTATCATATCCATTATTATATCCACAGTATGTAATCATCAGACCCATGTGTAATGCACATCCTTATTTTTCTCTCAAAAATTTGGGTAAAAGAAGTGCTCATTATACATGGTGAAATATGGTAAACATGAAGTCTCTTCAAGGAGTGCCAGCTCTCCTTGATGGTAAATAGTTGAACACGCTATTTTTATGTTAAAACACACAGCTGTGTAGTGGAGGAGAAACAAATGCACGTGGCTTTTTAGGATAAAACTCCAGATTTCAAAAGAAGTTTGCCCACATGGTAGACTGCTTAGGCTATGCTCAAAGTCTCGGAGGGCACACGCTGACTCTCCTCTTGCGATAAGTGGACTGAGCTAAGAAAACAAAAAAAAGGTTATTTTATATCAATCTTAAATACTTTCTTGAGATGGGAGTTTCCGTCTCTGGATTGAAGTTCTACTCTCTTCCCTGACCTTATAATATGTATTCCTCAGGGTTTAGCCTTCTGGACCAGGTCCATCAACCTTTTTCTCCAGTCTTCCAGAAATTCCAGCATTAGAGATGACATTTCTGTTTAACACTGGATACCATAAACTTCAAATTCAAAAAAAATTTTTAAGAAAATTGAATGTGTTTTAAACCTGTTGTCCTCATGGAATCTAAAGTCAGTTTTGGGGGACTTCTTCCTTCACTATGGCTGCTAGAAAAAATTACGACTCATCACATGGGTATATACATACACATACCAGCAAATACACACTATTCTTAGCTCAGATGCCCATTTTCCTAGGCTGTAGTGGCCACTGAAGTGAGTGGTTCTGTTCATTTTATGCCAAACATGAACATGGGACCCTGTCTTTCAGTCCCCAATTTGTGGTTCTGTTGGGTTGGCCTCTATTATGAGCTCCTTCCAGAAAACCAAATGGTTAATTCCAGCAAGTACTGCTCCCAATTAAGCCAACTGAAAGCAGCACTTGACAAAAAGCATCCAGAATTAGTCAACAGAAAGTGCATACTCTTCCATCAGGGTAACGCAAGACTTCTTTGATGACCAGGCAGAAACTGTTACATCTTGGCTGGGAAGTTCTGGTTCATCTGCCGTATTCACCAGCCACTGCACCTTCGGATTTCTATTTGTCTCGCTCTTTAAAAAATTCTCTTATTGGAAAACATTTCAATTCCCTGGAAGACTGAAAAAGGTCCCTGGAACAGTTCTTTGCTCAAAAAGATAAAAAGTGTTGGAAGGTGGATTTACGAAGTTGGCTGAAAGATGGCAGAAGGTAGTGGGACAAAATGATGAATATATTGCTCAAAAAGTTACTGATAAAATGAAAAATCTCTTTTATTTTTATTAGAAAAAATCTGAATGAACTCTTTGACTAACCCAATAGTGAGGGCAGTAGTGCTCATCTCCTCAGTTTCATCTCACTACAGTTTTTGTATGGCCCGCAAGCAAGAATGACTTTGCAGTTTTAAATGATGGGAAAAAATCAAAGCAGGAAAATGTTTCATGATGCATGGAAATTATAAGAAATTAAGATTTCTATTATAAGAAGTGTAGCTTTCATAAATAAAGTTTTACTGGAATGCAGCCACACTTGGCTTCTTATTTTCTGTAGAAGATTTCAGCTGCTTTCATGCCGCAAGGGCAGAGATGAGTCATTGTGACAGAGACCTTGGGGCTCACAAAGCCAAAAAGTTGTACTATTTGGCAGATAAAACTTACAGATCCCTGCTCTCAGTTGCACAGGAGGCAGGTTCTCTTCTGCTTTTAGAAAACCTGGGCAACTTAGATCCAGACTCAGACCAGTTCTACTCACAACGTAGGTTCACTCATCTGTCTATTCCTCCCCTCTAAAAGCTTTGGTAGCTTGTAGTTGTCTGAATGTCTGACAACTCTTTGTAACAAAGTAATAATGTGTGCTTAAAATAAGGGTCCAGGCTCAGGATTCAAGGCTGCCAGAAATAGAGGAGGGAAAAGTATGTCTTATTCATTCCTGAACCTGTGTCTGTGTGGGTACATGTGCATGCGTGTGCCCTAAATTATCAATATGTCAGTACATAATCTTGCCCTAATTCTTAAAGTCTTTGCAAGGAATACCTCTGAGGACATAGGAAGGTATATGGGGTTTGCCATTTATCTTATCAATGCAAGAAACTAAAGCTGGTAAAGAACTTTGTGCATCTCCCTGGGTGACAATGCTCACGGTGGCATCACCTTTTGACATGTTCTCCTATGAGAAATATAGTCACTCAGTCACTTACAAATACACACCTTCATCCTTCATTCTCCCCAGAAAGCAGAGCCTGAATAAGTACTTGCATATAGCTAGCTATAAAAAAAGGTCCAGGTGATGGGGATTTGGAAGAAAAAGCAGGAATAGAGGAAAAGCCAAGGAAAGGGTACATTCTTTTTGAGTTTTCTCTTAAAAAAAAAAGCTGGGTTGAGGTATAATTTATATAATAAAAAATTCTCCCATTTAAAATGTACAATTTAAAAGGATTTAGTAAATACAGAGTTGTGCAACCAGCACCACAGTCAATTTTTAGAACATTTCATTATCTCCAGAAAAATATTGTTCCCATTCGCACTCACTTCCTATTTTTCCCTAACCTGTTCCTGAATGCCTGGTACCACTGGTGTACCAGGGTGTACATTTCTTCTCTGTGGGTTTGCCTATTCTGGACATTTCTTGGGAATGGAATCACATGAGACTATCTTCTTTCACTTAGCATATTTTCAAAGTTCATCATGTCATAGCGTGTATCAGTGCTTTGTGTATTTTTATTGCCAAAAACATTCCCTTGTATCAACAAACCACATTTTATTTATTCATTCACTAGGCGGTAGACATTTGACTTGTCTCTACTCTTTGACTTTAAGGAATTTCAATGCTAGGAACAGTCATATATTGTACAAGTTTGTGTGTAGAAATACGTTTTCAATTTCCTTGGGTATCTTCCCAGACCAGATCATATGATAACTTTATGTTTAATCTTTTGAGGAACCACCACTCTGTTTTACACAGTAATTGCACCATTCTACATTCTAACTAGCAGTTTCTCTATATCCTTGATATAATACTTGTTATTATCTATTTTTTTTAGTTTAGCCATTGTAGGGGGCATAAAGTGGTATTACACTGTGGTTTTGATTTGCCTTTCCATGGTAGCTAAGATGTTAAACATCTTTTATGTGCTTATTGACCATTTTTATATCTTTGGTAAAGTGTCTATTCAGATTCTTTGTCCATCGTTTGAGTTATTTGTCTTTTAAAAATTGAATTGTAGAAGTACTCTATGTGTTCTGGATATGAGTACTTTATCAGATATTTGTTTTGTAAATATTTTCTCCCATTCTGCATAGTGCATTTTCACTTTCTTGATGGTATACTTTGAAACACAAACATTTTAAATTTTGATGTAGGACAACTTATCTATTTTTAATTCTGTCACTTGTGCTTTTAGATGTTAACTATAAAAGGGCTTTGTGTATCCCAAAGTCATGGAGATGTACTCTTATATTTTCTTATAAGAGTTTCACAGTTTTAGATATTATATTTAGGTAGGTCCATGATCCATTTTAGATTTTTTGTGTATCATGTGTGAAGGACTGGATGCTACTTGATTCTTTTATATGCATGTAATCTGTAGTCTCAGAATCATTTGTTGACAGACTATTCTTTCTCCCATTAAATTGTCCCAGCACCCTGGTCAAGAGTGAATTGTATGTACAAGGGTATATTTCTGGACTCCCAATTCTATTCCCTTGGTCTATATTTCTATCCTCATGCCAGTACCATGCTGTCTTGATTACTATATCTTAGTAATAAGTTTTGAAATTGAGAAGTATGTGCTATAGACTGAATATTTGTGTTTCCCAAAACTTGTATGTTAACTTCTAATGTCCACATGATGGTATTTGGGGGATTGGCCTTTGGGAGTTGCTTAGGCCATGAAGGTGGAGCCCTCATAACTCCAATTAATATCCTTATAAAAGAGATTCCAGGGAGCTCCCTCACCCTCAATAATTCATCATGTGAAGACGCAGTGAAAAGAAGGCCAAGTATGGACCAGAAAGTGGGTTCTTGTTAGACATCAAGTCTGCAGGCCCCTTGATTCTGGACTTCCTAGCCTCTAGAACTGTGAGAAATTCCTGTTTTCTACAAGCACTCAGTTTTTAGTATTATGTTGTAGTACCCTCAATGGACTAAGGAAGACACTGTGACTCTTCCAATGTTACTTGTTTTCTTCAAGATTGTTTTAACTATTCTGAGACCCTTGAATTTCCATATGAATTTTAGAATCAGCCTGTCAATTCTGCAAGGAAACTAACTGGGATTTGATAAGGACCATGTGGATCCTGTAAAATGATTATTGCCATCTTGATACTATTAAGCCTTCTGATCCATGAACATGGATGTCTTTCAACTCATTTAGTTTTTTAATTTCTTTGAACAATGTTATATCCTTTCCAAAGTATAAAATTTATACTTATTTGTTAAATTGCATTATTCCTAAGTATTTTAATCTTTTTGACACTATTTTAAATGGAATATTTTACAATTTTATTTTTGTATTGTTCATTGCCAGTATTTAAAAATTGTATTTTATATGTCTCTTTTATACCATGAACACTTGTTGAACTTGTTTACTAATTCTAATAGTTTTTCAGTGAACGTGTCATCATATTTTATACACAAGGTCTTATCATCTGAAAAAAGAAATCATTTTACTTTTCTCTTTCTAATCTAGATGTCATTCATTTTATTTTATTACCAGATTGCCAGGTCTAGTATCTCAATTTGGAATAGAAGTAGGGTCTTGGATATTGTCACGTTTTTTCCTCATCTTTTGGGATGATTATGTGGCTTATACCTACTTTATTTTAAATCCTCACCTGAGGATATGTTTATTGATTTGAGAGAGAGAGAGAGAGAGAGAGAGAGAGAGAGAGAGAGAGAGAGAGAGAGAGAGAGACATTGAAACATTGTTTGGTTGCCTCTTGTATATACCCCAACTGGGGATCAAATTCACACCCAAGGTGTGTGCCCTGACCAGGGATTGAAGCCACAGCCTAAGTATGTGCCCTTACTAGGAATCAAACCACAACCTTTTGGCGTACGGGATGATGCTCCAAGCAACTGAGCCAGCCAGGGCTTTCCTTCTGTTTTTATGGTGTATAACATTGATTGATTTTTAGATGTTAAACCAACCTTACATTCCAGACATAAATCCCGCTTGATCATGGTTTGCAATTCTTTTCATATATTGCTAGATTTAGTTTTATAGTATTTTTTGAGGGTTTTTGCATCTATATCCACAACAGATATTTATCTGAAGCTATTTTATGTGTGTATACTGTCTTTATCTGGCTTTGGTGTCAGGATAATAACATACCTCATAGAATGAATTAGGAAATGTTTCCTTTCCTTCCTTCCTTCCTTCCTTCCTTCCTTCCTTCCTTCCTTCCTTCCTTCCTTCCTTCCTTCCTTCTCTCTCTCTCTCTCTCTCTCTCTTTTGAGTTTGTGATGAACTGGTATTACTGCTTCTTTAAATATTTGGTAAAAATTACCAGGGAAACCATCTCAAAGGGTGCATCCTTGAGTTAATCAGCAATGTAGGCCCCTGTGGCTGGATTCTGTTATATCTCTCTGCAAGAGCAAATAGACTGTATTTCAGGTTTTCCACTAATGACTAGAAGAGAGGAACATTACCTAGCACTAGCTTCTGACCACCACTATTCAGTGGTTTCTTTGTAAAGTGTTAGTGCATCCTTGCACTTTCAGGATGTCCTTGTATGAGATCCAAGTGAGTATGAGGTGCCCCAGGCTGTCAAGTCAGAGAAGCAGCAGCGCCACTGAGGAGAGGGGCTGCTTCCTGAACTGCAGGTAGACACTTTCAGGGGGAAGTTTGTTTTTGCATCAGTGGCTGGAGTAAATGGTTTGAGTGAAGATGTGGATTAGGGTACAAAAGTGAGGCAGTAAGTGCATATATTGAAGCATCTCAAACTGCCTGTGCTTTTCATTATCTTTAATCATTCACAGAGACTTCAAAGTTGTGGTCACCCCAAGATTTACAAAAGATTTAGACATGAGGGTTAGTGGAACAGGCTTCAGCTCCTACTTCTGCAACTCATCCTGGGACCTTAATTAATATTTGTCTCCTTTTTCCATTCCTCATTATAGATTTTCCTCACTCTTCCTTCAGCATTTCAGTGCGGATAAGTTGTTGACCTGATGGGATAACTTCAAACTTTATTTTGAGTGACATAGCTTCTTAGTTGTCTTACCTTTGTTGAACTGTGGTTTCTGTAATTCCTCATTTACAGTTATTACTCAGCACGGAAGGACACAGTGATGCCCCAGAGAATCCTCTAGGTTCCACATGCATTCTTTTCTGTCCCTCATTGTACAGCAGCAACGATCCCTCCACACGGTAACAAGATCAATTACAACTGCCAATGTAGTAACGCCTTTCATTGCTTGATGTTCTACAGCCATGAGGATCCCCATATTGCAAGGTGGTAGTTGTAGGCTCAGACCTAGTGAAACCCAATCCAGCTGAGCCTGAAGTTTTAGGGACAAAAAGAACAAATTAAAGAAACTGGAACCTAGACAAAACAAACGTTGTCCATCTTACTTTTACCTCTTGGTTCTTTTGCCATTTGATTCTGGCTTTTAGGGACATAACAACACATGCATCAGTCATGGCTTCAATATTGAATCCCAGGGTGCAATGTCCCAAACTCATAGGATGTGGTCTTTGAACCTCATTTGAGATTTCAGCGAGCCATTCCATCATGCCATTAGGCTGATTGCTCCTGAGTGATGTATTATATGGTTGGACCAGTGGAATCAGAGATCAAGTGGCCATTATTGCACCTCAAACACCATAAAGAAGGTCCTTCAGTTGTTGATGATTGGTAGGATGTGATGCTAGAAATTAGGTGTTCTGTAAGTCTTTGCTTGGTGGCACTGACAGAGAGACTGTAGGTCAGAAAGGCAATCCCATATCTGGAGGAGATATCAATTCCAGTAAGTAAAATTCCAGATAGAAGGTGTCCAATAAATCAATCTGTCAGTAAGTGGCTGGCTGGTCTCCTCAGGAGACAGTGTTGCACTGAGGGTTCGGCATCAGCCTCTGTTCTTGGCAGGCTCAGCTAAAGGGCATCTTATGCTAAGATTGGGGCTGTTTGACCATGCTTAGCTTTCATTCCTGCAACCACATCAAGTCTGTTCAAGGACCCTTTGTGACAGCTCTGGGAGCAGTGGTTACTACATAGCATATTACTAATAGGAAACAAATACGAGCATATTTTAATCCTCTGAAATATGTTCACTCGTATGCTTCTTCTCTGGTCTTCTGATCTTACTTCTTCCAGGCAGCTGAGAAATAAGATAAGCCATTCAGCAATGCTCAGAATTGGACACTATTCTATACTTTAGGTCAGGTCATTGCTTCCTCCGTGTAAAGCAAATGACCACATGTCCTATTCTCATTTTTTTTCTACTGGGAAGACTTTCTTTCACCACTTTCCCTCTAGGCCAACTATGACTGGGGTTTCAGCGTGGCAGCATTTTCAGCTAACCCCAATATATAGAGCCAATCCATCAGGGAACCAGGCCTGAGTATCTTCCTCCTTGCAGTTGAGCACAAGATCTATGTCCCCCTGAGGCTATACGATATGAGTTGAGAGATGTGTCAGTACAGCTCAGGTAGGAGCTCCAGGTGTCTGGGACGCTCTTTATGTAAGTTATGTATGCCTTCAGATCTGCTTGTGCCTGATTGTGAACATACCATTTCCATCTCATGATGGATTGCTGCTGCAGCTGTCCAATGCTATGATTTGATGGATCTGATAATATCAGTTCATAAAGGGCAACTCCCGACATGTAATTTACTTGGTGTCATGTGGTCAGGATCTTAAGATGCCACTAGGGCACTTTAGCACTCAAATGGTGAGTAGTTGTTTCCTGCAAAAGGCATGACCGTATTCTAGAACCCAAGGGGTATGCACTTGACTCTTCTTTTGAGGTTTGTCAGGGACAATAAACTGCCTTCTTATTCAACATGATACCTCCAATGCTATTAAATATGTTGGGTGATACAGGCTGAAAGGCAGGACAGCCTGACTGCATCTTGAAACTTCTGAAGAATCTTCTCCCACTCTTAATGCCACTGAAAACTGACACCTTTCTGAGTCACCAGAAAAATGGCTCAGAGCAATATTCCCAAGTGTACTGCAAGTTGCCTCTAAAATCCAGAGAGACCCACCAAATGCTGTACATCATTTTTTTTTAGAGCTATGGGGTACGAGATGTGACAACTTGTTCTTTACTTAAGAGAGGATATCCTGACATGCCATAAACTATTAGAGATCTATTCTGCTCCTAGGAATGTAGTATGGTCTATTAGCTGTAGTCACAGATCTTTGCAGGTCAAGACACCCTGATTGCCTCTTTGGCTTTGCTTTCCCTCACAGTAGTTTCATCCATCTTGCCTCTGTCTGTTAAGTAATACCACATGGCCTCGGATATTGTGCAATCCCATTGTCTTTATTGAAGCCATAAATCCCGGTTCTGTGTCAGCATCTCCTACCGTTAACTCTATCTTGCGTATAGCATTAGGGAGCTTCTTCAAGATGCTGCTGTTTCCTTCCCCTATGTAACTTTCAGGCCACCCAATGACTCTGTCCCTGAAGCTTATCTTTATGTTCAGTCTTGGGATGTTATAGTTTTTTTGAATCTTCTACTTAAATCTTCCACCAAAACCCCTATAAGCCATTGGGAACCAAGTACTAGAGATGGTAGCTGCATCCCACCTCCCCAGTTGGCCAAACTGTGGTTTCCCTGTTTAGTAAAAATAAATGGTGCTTTGGGGAAACTCCTGCTTTCGGAAACCTCCAGAACAGGAGCTAGTCAAGCCACTTACTGTCAGAATTACCTACAATTTCAAAGAGGACTCATTTTATATACCTCCTATCCCTTGGATCTAAGGACAAGAGGAATAGGAACAACAATAATCCACACTGGTTCTTGCTCTGTCTTATTTTTCAGAAATCCTGTCTTCTTTCCTAGCTCAGCTTATTTAGTTCTCATGTGATATGTTTGTGTGTGTGATGTGTATGGATGTATGGAGGCATGACAGTCACTACTAGTGCTCACTAATACCTAGTTCTCTTTTCCTTCTGGGAAACATGAGAAACAGAAATTTCTAGCCTCCATGCAGTTAGAGCTGTTTGACTAGTTTTCACCAATGGTCTGTGGTCAGACATGATGTATGTTCCACACAAAGACAGTGGTATTACTTGTCTGCTCAGGCTGCCATAACAGAATACCACTGAATGGGTGGCTTAAACAATAGACTTATTTTCTCATGGTTGTGGTAAAAAGTGCTGGCATTTTTGGTTCCTGGTGAGAACTCTCCTTCTGGCTTGCAGACTGCTACGTGCTTGCTGTGTCCTCACATGCCCTCTCCCGTGTGTGCATGGAAAGGGGAGGCAGAGTACAAGCTCTCCTGTCTCTTCTTCTTATATTGGCACCATCTGTGTCAAAGCAGGGCCCTCTCCTTGTGACCTCCTTTAATACCTATTACCTTCATAAAGGCCCTGTTTCCAAATATATTTCCACTGAGCATTAGGACTTCAACACACAAACCTGGGGGAGACACAGTTCAGTCCACAGTAGCAGTGAAAATCCCTTCTCCAATGCCATGCTCCATCTTTCTTTTCCCCTGCCTTGGCAACCTGGAAGCCACGTGTTCCAGATGACACGACCAAGATGGAGGTAAGCTGAACCTGAGTCAACACTTAGAAGGGTGCTCCCTTGGAGAGCCAGCAAGACAGAGAACTTTGATTAAGAGACAATATTCATTGAGTCATGGAGACATGAAATCTGGGTCATTCCTTTAGCACAGCCTCTCCGGACTAATTCAGGGGTAATAGCTCCTGGCATGTATACACTGTCTATTTCTTTTTGTCTCATATCTAACACAGGTCCTTTAGATTTAGGACATTTTACTCACATATTTCTGTTTTGAAGTGTTCATAGGGGAACAAACACACTTTTGGAATGAATTTGAAAATTAATAGGTAATGTTTTGCATATTGCTTTCTCATGTCATCATATGGTCTCCATGATGATTGTTTTATTGACTCTATAATATTTCAGTTCAAAACCTGAGCTCTAATTGTGAAAACTTTCATTTCATACAAGTTATTATTTGACCTATAATTTTGTTTGCTAATAAAATCTTTCTACCATTTACATTGAAGAAGACAATGCCTCTCCTGGAGCAAATTATCAGAGTTTAAAGATATGCCTTTATTTTCAATTTAAAATTAGTGTGATATTTAGATTCAGTAAACAATTGTCTTTAACATCTCAAAACATGACTTTTTTATGCTCTTGCTTTGGTGCTCAGGTAGTTTTATTTATGTGCTACTCTTAAAGTACACAGAGCTTTCTCACAGAATGAATTGTGTTGAATAAATAACAAAAAGTTTGTCGTAAGGAGCTTGGAGTCTGTAGGCAAGATACCTAATCCAGGATACAGAATAAAGAACAGGCACTGGGTGTGGGTTAGGGTTGTTGTTTCTGAAAGGATCAGCCACAAAGGTGTGTTTTAGCCCACTGACACAATAGATGCAATGGTACAATGATTTATCAGGGAAAATGAGACATTTACCAATAAAACAGGCCATTAGGAAGCCACCAGTGAGTCATTAGAGTAGATATTTCTGTTTTAAGGATGGCCTCAGCCTTACAGGGAGTGACAGAGAAGTGGCTTACCCTTCAGGAGATGTTGGCGTGGCTTAGCTATTCTTTTTACTGCATTTACATGGTACCTGCCCGGCGCACAGGAGGACAGCGAAGCAAATGCAGCCCACTCTCCATCGCCACCAGTGACGATGCTATCTCCAATTATAGCCCTTATAGAGATCTCTGAAATAGCATTTCTGAAATAGTCTTTTATTAAAAGCTTAAGGCTCTTCTGATAAGTAAACTGGGAGATTCTGTCATCGTCTTCACAGTGTCAAAGGAGACTGCGTTCTTGCTCAGTGTGAGATCAAGGTGGTGTGGGCTGGTGGGGGAGACGAGGTGCAGTTCAGGGCTGTGATTCAGCTTCATGAGTAATGAAGTGACAGGCTAGAAGGCAACTTCATTATCTGTAGAGCAGTAGGTCCATCCATCTGTGCAAAGTGAAAATATAGGGAGAAGGCAGGAGGCATAGAGTGGGAAAGAAAGGGGAATGTGCTGGCTGAGTGGGTGGCCTGGAGGTTAGAGAAATTTAAGTTTGAATCCTGACCTAAGTGAGAGATTTGGAATGGGTTACTTAACTTCTTTGAGCCCAATTTTCCCATCAGTAAAATGGGGATAAGAATAGTGCCTTATTATTGTTGCTCATATTCAGTAGAATGATTTGGAGAAAGTTATTACACTGAGCATGATATCTGACAACAACCACAATAATAATAATAGCTGTTCACTTTTGGGACCACCTGCTAAGTACTCAATACATCATCCTATAAAATCTTCCACTTGCAGCCTAACAAATTCCTGAAAGGTCTCACATCCACCTTTGTGGGAGGGAGGCTGAAGTTCAGTGACGTGAACAGGGACACACAGGTGGTAACTGGGGTATCCATTTTTTTAAACTACAAAACTGGCCCTCCATGCACTGTGCCAAACTTTAGGTAGATTGAATAAACATTCAAGACATCAAGGCAGAGACCATTAGCTCATGAGGAATATAGAAGTAAAAATGATCTTCTTATTACCTCTGTGGCATGACTTCAGTGTTCTGGCTGCTTGAAAGGATGACAGCCTAGGAGGATGGTTTAGGAGGAGTATTTCATAGTGGGTGTTTCAATATGTAAGTTGGAATGGTAAAAATACATACATCTTTCTCAAGTATGCTGAGAGGGTCAGTTGAGATAATACATGTACACATTGTAAAATACTAGACAGTATTATATGGCTAGTGATCTTTATTTCGATACAGATTCTATGGTTTTAACCAGTTTTTATACAGTCAGCTATTCTAATCTTCCTTAGTCACCTGAGCCCTCTTTGGTTACCTCAGGGAACTGCAATTAAGTCTTTTATATAAAGATTGCTTCTTAGTACCAATAGACCAAGGTGGTGAATAGCCATAACTTGGAAAACATTAGACTCTTGTGATTGTTGTGATGCTGTTTCAGAGTGTGGAAGGGGGCAAGGGAAGAGTTAGTGGTCCTAACTCGTACTCATGACTCTACTGTTTATTAGCTGTGTTCACATTCATCAGTAGTTGATTGAACAGATCCCAAGTCCAAATTTAACTAAGACTTGGTCCTTGCACCAAAGCTAGTAGCCTGGTGAAGAAGACAGACTCATAAGCAAATAACAAAATCTTTCTCAGAATAGACATGAAAGAGTTTGTGATCACTTCAGTTGGAAAGGATGCGGTGAACTACCTATCTGGGAAACAATCAAAGGATGTTAATGACACTGTTCCCTTCTCCACACATTTTGAAGTGCACCGTGTATATCAGGAACTGAAGTAATGGACTATGAACTGAAGTAATGGGCAAGGAAAAAAGGAAACCAGTTATGTCTGCCCTCAAGGACTTCAGAGAAGAGAATCAGGATGTACAAAGAATTGCCATAGAGTGGGTTGGATGTAATAATAGAACTCAGGACATTCGTATTGGGGAGAAGACTCATTGGTAAGACTGTGGTATTACTGGGGTTCTTGGTGGCATGCAGCAAAAATTATATGTGGATATTTTCAGCAGAATTATATTAGGACTAATCAGATAGCTCACTGAATTGCCTGGAAGGATGGCAAACCAGGTGGGCCAAATGGGCAGAAGTAAATGGAAACTAGATGCTCCCAGCCAGATCTTGCCACCAAGCCAGTCTGCTGATGGTACCTCGGCGGCCTCTGTTGAGTGTCAGCGCACCATCCTGAATCATTATCACCACCATTGGCCCTGGGTGCTGCCTGTGATCCACTCTGGACTCAATGCCTTTGACCTGTGCATTCATTTGATAAAAAGCAGGCCTCCTGCTTTCTCCCTAGTTGCAAAGAAAGCTGGGGAAGTGAATCTTTGCCAGTTTTTATATGTTGGAGCAGGTTCTGCTCCCCACTAAGATTTATAAGTGAGGAATTCTCCAAAGGTAGGAAGGAAATTCAGAAACTGGCCAGCCAAAAAT
Source organism: Tonatia bakeri (assembly GCA_004024845.1). NCBI lineage: Eukaryota > Metazoa > Chordata > Mammalia > Chiroptera > Phyllostomidae > Tonatia > Tonatia bakeri. The sequence continues at coordinate 115,501 of PVIA01003523.1, read as the reverse complement.
GCATGTCACAGATAATTTGAGGTCATGTTTTCCTCTTTGCTGGCTTTCTTGCGCCTATTGGTAAAAAAGCAAGTTAATTTCTTATCATTTCCCCTTTATGGAAGAATATTTGCAAAGCTGCCATTGCATTCTATAGTAATTAATCAAAAGAAAGTCCCATGTTCCTGTACTTCCATAAGCTGTTTGTTCTTTATTTCTTTCCAAGTCAGGCTTGAGATGTGCGCTCACACAGCCTCCTCAGTGCAGACATGGCTCTGTACCAAAAAAGCTAATAAGCAATCCCAGGGTTCTTTTGTCCCTTTCTTTTTTGAATAATTGCTTTCCCTATTTCTTTCTTACCAATTCAGCCAACATACTTTATCTCAAGGAAATTACATTTGCTCACATAGGTGTGTGAGTAAGCAGAATGACAAGTTTGTTTCAGCTAGAATTAGATGGATATTGCAATTACTTGGGGAAAGAACATTTCCCTGAATCCTGAATTCACCTATGAATCCTCTACAGATCACAAGGATCACTGGGAAGGTGGTTCTCTTGCCTTAATATGGAGTGTATTTTGTGAGCACATAACCACGTCTTATTATGTGCCAAAATGCTCTTTTTTAGCACCGAGGGTAAACAGATATATTTTGATCTTCATTGTAATAGGGAGAACACATAAACTGAGTTTTTGTGGTCAAATCAAAGGGGATTATGAGCTTTTTAAGTGTATGTGATAAGGACTGAAAATGAAGGGTCATGGATGTTTTTGCAGCTCAAAAGATTATTAAACCTGGATCCTCCATTTAGAATTGTAACTAGAGTTTCCTTTCCTGGCCATGCTCAGCTACATTCTCTTAGGTGTCATTTCTTGGGCTTTCTGTTAACATCCCATGATATGGTCTGCCCCAGCACTTAACTGATTTTAGTTTACTTGTTTGTTTGCCTAAGAGTTGGTAATCTGCTTGACACAAAAGACTGTTTCCCCTCAAGAACTCTTAGCTATGCCCTGGTTGGTGTGGCTCAATGGACTGAGCACTGGCTTGCGAATGGAAGAGTCCCTGGTTTGATTCCCAGACAGGGCACAAGCCTGGGTTGCAAGCCAGGTTCCCTAGTGTGGGGCATGCTAGAAGCAACCACACATTGGTATTTCTCTCCCTGTCTATTTACCTCCCTTCCTTTTTATCTAAAAATAAATAAGTAAAATCTTTAAAAAACTTTTATTAAAAATAGAAAAAGAACTTTTAGCTCTACTAGCCTCTACTTAAATTGGAAACCAGAACATTTGAAGGGACAAATGACTTGAACATAGAGAGTCAATGGTATCAAGGAGTTAAAGTAGTTATTTTTTGTTCAGAGTAAATAAGTAAATATGTCAGGTCAATTGTAGGTGTTAAGTGAACATGACAAGCCTGGTGGTGTGTTGGGTACTGGTGCTAGAAAGGGCATACAACAGACATGACACTTCTCTCTTGGGTTTTGGAATCCAGAAGATGTACTTTCAGGGACAGATAAAGTAAATTTATATATGATTCAAAGGGCAGAGAAGGAGTTTCAAAATGCATTTCTGGCTGGAGGATTGTAAATATTGAAATTCAGCCCAGATATTAATGTATTTTAATAGAGATACTGCTGATAAAGATAGATGCTAAAATATTCCTAGAGCTTTTATTTAAAATCTTGTCTGGTGAGAAGACAGTGATGGTGGCTTCTCACCGCTTTTCTCAATAACATATATCCATACATGAACAATGACGTGCATGGCATTCATGAGATGGAGCAAAACATGTCATGCCATATGGTACAATGAAGAGGGATAAAACAGAAAGGTAACAATGTCACAGATAGACAACATACATATTATGGCTTTTCCTGGGGAGTAATAAAGGACCACTGGAATAGAAGTAACAACCAAAGATATAATTAAAGGAAATATTCTGGATTTGGAAAACCATTCTGAATAGACTGGGGAGGGGGCTGTGGAGGTGGGAGTGGAATGAAAAGGTGCCATTTCTTGACAATGTTTTTAAAAAGAAGAAAAAATCTCTAATACATATGAAAAAAATCCCAATGATCCAAGGAAAACAAGTTGAGTATCAACAGACTTTGATAGAATGTGCTCCAAATCAATGAGACAGTGTTTGCCAATGTTGAACTGAAAGAGTTATGCTCTCAGAATTTTATGTCCAGCCAGCTTATTTTTTATGATAAAGTTAGTAGAAACTCTGTATTATCAAATTAGTTGAAATTCAGAAATTTATTACCCACATTCATAGCCTTTATGAGAAAAACATTTAAAACAATGTTCTCCTTAATTGAAGGACAAATGAAAATGATACCCTTACAATACAATATTTAAAAGCGGTATTCTTGCTAGAAAACATCTGTTTTAACATGGACATAATTTGAAATAAGGAAAGTAATTAATATAAAAGTATTGCTACTTCAGCATTATTTATAATTATTATAAATTATTTACTTATCACTACAAATTGGCAAAACTTTAAATGTTCAACATTAGGAAATTATTTATATGGTGGAATATAATGTCATTTAAATTAGCAAATAATATCTCAATATAGGAAAATCATGTGATTCAGTTTTAAGTCAAAAATGACAGAAATTGTGTATGTGTGTTATGCATACATGTGTGTGTGTGTGCATCTGTGTGTAGGCAGTTACGTGAAGGAAAAGTCAGATCAAAATGTCGGTGATATTGGCTTTCTTATGTAATTCTCTTCAGGAAATTCTACAACAAATGACATTTTTTAGTCATTATAAATAAGCACAAAAATATAAAATATAACTTTTTAAAGAAAAAATACTTAAGGATTTTTTAAAATGATGTAGGAATTATCTCACAAATTTAAAATTCTATAGGGATTTCAGTCTTTAAAAAGACTCTCCCTGGCCTCCTCTCTTTCTCCTCCAAAATCATAATATAACAATATTCACATCAAATGAAGAATTAGCATTCTGGAAAATACTGCATAATGGTAAAAAAATAACATAAATAAGACAGAACTCTTTATTTTGCATCAGATTTTTTTTGCCAAACTGGGAAATGAAATAATTGTTAATAAGAATGTATTACTATTAGATTTTGTATAATATATAAGAAAATTTAAATCGTATTCATAAATATATAAAGCTAGTACATACTTATATTCAATATTATTCTTTCAGGAAAGACTCCATTAAGAACACACCCAAATAGTTCCAATGCTTTTTAATAACACACCCAGATAAATTACACTCCAGATGGGAAAAACTTGAAGAGTAGATAAGGGAAAGTAAACAGAAGCCTTGAGAAAAACATTATTTGCAATTGGTAAAAAAAAAAAAGGAGAAAGAAATGCACTATAGATCTGATAAGTTGGTAAATTTGACACCAATTTCTGGGTAAAACTCAAGCAAATTAATAAATGATTGGTGAGTTTATAGAAAATGAACAACCACTCAATTTCAGAATGTGTTCAAAAGAACAGGAATATAAGTTACTTCTTGATTTATTTTTTATAGATTACTAGACTTCATAATTTTAAAAAGAATTCAAAGTCTTTGTTAGTTTGAGCAACACGTTTGACAGTTTTTACTGATATTCTTCTGATGAATTGGAAAGCTGTTAGTAAGGAATATAGGTGATGGATTTGACTCTGGGGGTGGGGAAGAAATGCCCAGCCTCACAGCTCTGTGTTGACCCCTGTCCCTTTCACAAAGCTCATTGATTACTTGGATGTAGACTTAAATGGTGGGCCAATGACTGAAATCTGAAGATCACATAATAAATATGGAATTCAGGATGATTTAGGCCAGTTGAGACAAACAACCAAAACCTAGACAACTTCATCATGATTAAATTCAATTTCAATTGTTTAGGTTAGAAAACAAAGAAGAACAGAGGTGGGTAGAACTCTCTGGAATGCTATTAACATAAACATGAGCAGATTTTTAGACAGACTAAATCTCCTAGAAAGGAGCAGAATAATGCAGCTATTAAACAATATTATTGCTTAGCGTTGGATAGCATGAAGAACAGGTTATTGTCGAATCCCAGGGAGCTGATGGTCCTATCCTAAACTACGCTTCTCACTTCACATAATCATGGTATCTAGTAGGTGCTTCATTGATTAGCCAAGGGAAGAGTGATCAGAGAATTTCCATGAAATTAAAACAGAACCAAAACCTCTCTGATGGTTCTGTGTGTATTTTGTGTATGGGAAAAAGCTTGAAGGGCCACCCTGAGAAGAATCTTCTTGTTTTCAAATTTAAAGAGCGATTATGCAGAAGAAAGAATAGGTTAATTTTGGCTTATCCTAGCAAGTGGTAGAAATTGTTATAAGAACTTTCAACTATTAGAACTGTGTGAAGTCAGAGTAGCAAATCTGAGGAGGCAATGGGCCCCTGTGATTTTTAGTGTTCAGATGTGTGACTGACAACTCTCCTGGCAGGGATTTTTACAGGGTGGGAAATATGGATTGAATGGTAGTCTAAAGACTTCTAACTCTAAGGTGGTTTGAGCTTGTAGATTCTGTTTGTGTTTACTTTTTAACGTCAGTGGGTAACATTTAATATCTTAAAATCATCCTTTTATTATAAGATGCCTCAGTGAAGATGGTAAATGGAATTTATTGAGAGGAGATGAAATGCATTTAGCTTGTTGTTCTTTGATAGATCTTAGCTGAGGCTGACATTGACCATGGCATCTATGAGTCTATGTGTCAGGTTCTACCTCTACGTGTGACTGTTACTTTGTGCTCTATACGGTGCTGTCATTCTTCAAATATTTTATTCTTTTTTAAAGTTACCCTCAGGGTTAACATTAACAATGAATAAAAACATTAAATCATTATATTCAGTGTGCTTCTAAATAACTATAATAAGGGTTTTGTATTTGAACTGAATTCTCATTCTAGGTGGCATACAGATTGTTTTTTCTTTTTTGTTGAGTTTATTGGGGTGATACTGGTTAACGAAATTCAAATGTAAACTTCTAGAATCTAGGTATGTAGGCAAGTTTATGCTGTACATTGATAATATAATTATGTTCATGTTTATCAAAAATGTATCCTCTGTGGGATATACTTATGGTCACTTTATGGGTTTTATCTCATTTAATCCTCATGAAAATCCTGATAGATAACACTCCCGTTTTATGGGTTGGAAGACAAAGTTCTAGAGAGTTTAAGTTATTCATCATGTGATGCAGAGGCAAGGCTTTTACCACTGTGCTTCCTCTCACATTAGAGTAGTGAGATTTATTTTGAATACCCAAGAATTCACAGTTTCATTTCACTTTCAAACTCCAATCACCCAGGATCACATACTTCAGGAATTTCCTTCTTATGCTTTCCAGCCCCCCCTTTTAAAAACCAACTACACATGACAAAAAATCAGACTTTGGTTTTTGCTTGATCATTCTTTCTACCCAGCCTATTTACCAATTTGAGTTCTAAACATTTAGGACTGCTTTCAAATGTTAACTTTTTCGGAGTTTGTACTCAGGTAAGTCTAAACTATATCCTGTTCCTCCCAGGATCCCTAAATGTCTCCAAGCCTCATATAAGACAGTCAATCAATTAGGACCATTCACAGGAGTCCACAATGGGTAGAGTCCTGACCTAGTTCCCATGGAGAATAACCAGAGAAAGCAAAGACTGTCAGCCCAGTGAAACACAAAGTGATGTAAGAACACATTCAGAGAGAAATACATGGAGCATAGATGAATTAATCAAACGGTAGGGGGTCAACCAGCTAATCTGTTGTATTTCTATGGGACATTGACTACCATGGTTGGGCATTATTAAAAGTTCCTCATAGCAAATATAATAAAAGGCATTGTGCAGTCAGAGCAGATTCCCTACGTTTTTATTCCTTCCAGACCTGCAGGATTAGTCATTGATTTCAGCAACAAGGAGCTCATACAATAATATTCGTCACCTGCCAGTGGTTGCCCCTCTCTTGTTCACTGCACAGCCTAGAGGAGGCAGCAAGGTCTCTTAGTGGGATGTGTTAATTCAACCAAGTATCTAAATACATAGCCACACTTGTTGAGATAAGGCTGTGACATAGCTGTAACAATTTTCTTCCCTATTCTTTATATTGAGTGAATTTGCTTTCTTCATGGGTAAATCCTTTGAGACCCACTGTCACTGGATTCTCTATTGCAAAGGGGCCAGAGATGGTATCCAAATCATTGGTTCTTTATTAGTTTGGGACCATAAGAAAAATACTTGAGACAATGGAAACCTTTTCTATTTTTTCTTACCCACCTCTTTCTCCCTTAAGTATATGTTCACTTTCATGCCATTTCACAGTTAAAATAGAATTTGGTGTAAATATCTCCTAAAAATCACAGAATGGGAAAAGTCCTCTCTATACTATAATTTTTTTTAGGGAGACCAATTGTAAAGAAATTATTTTGGTGCATGGGTGCTCCAAATTTCAATGGAAACATCTCTAGCTAAAAGTCTCATGCTTGTTCTGAGACATGATTACCTGATTGGATGCAGGGCTTGGCAGAAATCACTTTTCAGCTCAGACATGGATGGCGACAGAGTCTCATTACGTTAATTTTATTTACAGGGCAGCCTGGTTTCCTGTGCTGTGAGCTGGGTGCTTATTCAGCTGCCTTGGCTTCGTGGGTTTGCTGCACAGCATATTTTTATTTCCTAACCATTTTGGCCCTGGAAGGATGTCTGGCCTCATTTCACTTTCATAACTCTGATGAAAGCCACAGAAGTTTCCAGGGATCCAGAGCAGGCTACTTGTGGGGCCCTTCCTTATAGCATGTGAATGGCTACTGGAGAGTGGGTTCTAATCTGGACAGAGCCCACTGTCTCTAGGGGCTTTTAGCTTTGCAGAGGAGGGCTATGTTATCACTGAATGTGGCATTGACCTCCTTGTGCTACATCTCTGAGGCATGGCTTGTAGCCACTAAAGTCCTAGATCCTCTACCTTATTCTTGGTGTGAGTCTTATTATACCCGCTCACTATTGTCCAGGAGGCTCTGTGTTAGTACTTATTACAAAGGATGTGAGGAAAACTGAAACAGAGCCTAGATCTACTTTGAGGTTGCTACTGTTTTTTTTTATTCCATTTTTCACTAAAAGTCTAATGTTTTTACATGTTACGAGGTACCTACTCACATATTCTCTCATAAAGCATCACATGATTACCTGGCCATGGAGACAGTGACAACATGTGTATTGCATAAAAGAGGTTCAGAGGGACCAAGTGACATATACAGGTCGCACAGCTCCCAAGTGTGGAACTGGAATTTAAACGTAAGTCCCTTAACAAGTAATCAGTGATATTCTTTTCTCCCTCAGGAATGGTCCTAATCAAAAGTAATATCTTAATTATTATATGAATCTTCAGGAATTATTCAATTTGTCATGAGTGTTGTATCACATTTGGAAAACTGTTATAGAGGGGACTTCATTCTGATCACAAGATACTGATGGTTGTTGAGAAATCAAGTCATGGCTAAATTTAATTTGATACCCAGCCATGAAAATTAAGCATCCATTCCACATATTTTCAGCAGACAAGGTTGTAGTTCATGTTGGGGGTGTCTGCACTGACTGTGCTGCAAAAAATAAGGACAGAGGTTTCCTGACATACAATGCTGGGGCTCACCGAGGTCTTCAGATAGCCTGGCTTTTATGTTATGTGGTTAACTGGTCCTGAAAGCTGATGTACTTGCACTTTGGGACTATAAAAATGACTTATTTATGCACATATAGGGCATGAAATATTACTAAAATTCATCCCACACTAACTCAGACCAACAGCTCCTGTTTACCAAGCTCAGGCTATCCCTGGGTACTGTGCTAAGTGCTTTGTGTATGCTATTTTGTAATGCACTCGACACTACCAGGCAGCAGATTAGGGACTGTTAGCCTGGTGAAGATAGGGAGGCTCAGAGAGTAAGGTATTTGCTTAATAACTAAGTAACAGGGGATGGCATATGGGACTAACTCAAAAGCTCAAACTTGTACCTAAATCTCCTACAGCCACTATGCCAGGCATTTAGCAAGATCTTCTGCTAAAAGCTGCCTCCCTTTGTCTCCTTAGCCCAGGGCTTTCTTTTTCGATTGGTTTTTTGGTTGTTGTTTTTAGAGAGAGGGAAAAAAGAGAGAGAAAGGGAGAGAAAGGGAGAGAGAGATCAGTTTGTTGTTCCATTTATTCATGCATTCACTGGTTGATTTTCCCCCATGATTTAAGGTTTAATTCACAACTCTACTTTTATATACAAATAAAAACTAGTGAGAAGTTGAATGCTGCTATTCTATTTTTAAAAAATGTATTGTTGACACTATTACAGATTGGTTGGTTCTTGTATGTGCCCTGACTGGGATCGAACCTGCAGCTTTGGCATATTGGGACAACACTTGAACCAATTGAGCTACCTGGCCAGTGCCTTCGGCTTTCTTAATACTATCATAACCTGGAAGTACTTGAGACCAGAAGCTGCTACTCTCATCCTTCCCCTCTCTGCCTACAAGTGTGGCAAAATTGAGGTTCCAGTTTGATTTGAAATGTTAGACTCTTGTATTTGTTTTAGCTCAGGTTTTGTGAAATAGGAACATTAAACAATTATCCCTATCTTTCATACTGGGAGAAAAAAAAAAAGAAAGAAAATTGGAGGAAAAAAAAAGAAAGAAAAGCAAGCATTTGCTTCAGTGGGTATACATCTAAAGGGTAAGATATACCTCTTATCCTGAAAGATCTGAGTAATTGCCTCAATTTTCCACTTCTCCTTTCATGTGCAGGCATGGCCTCATTTCTGAGAGCTTTTTCTTACCAATAAGGCTGCAATATATTTGAAGTTTTCAATTGTCTCAAGGAGAATGTAATGAGATCTTTTCCTTTGTGGCCTTTTATAAATGTATTTTAAAAGGATCATTAAAATATGAATATTTGACTTGGTGGTTTTCACAAATATTCACATCCCTTCGATGGCAGTAGCATCGTGGGATGATGTCGACTATGCAGCCAGTTAGGGCCCCAGTAAATTGTTAAAACTAAACACGTATAAATGTCATCCTGCCACCTGCCTCCCACCTCTTAAAAAATGAAGCTGCATTTTGAATTGAACACTTCTCAATTGTTATTTTAAAAATATAATTACCTTGTTTTTTCTTATTCAAAATTGTTTCCATTTTTCTAGATTTTTAAGGCCGACAAATTAAAATAGGGTATTTTAGAACTGATTTCTTCAGCTGCTGAGATTTCTTTCTGTAACATTTGGTTCAAAAACAATTTCCATAGTGGAATCATCAACCAGAAAATCAGGACTGATAGGGAGAAAGCTATAGCCAGATGGGGACCACAGTTGGGTGGCAAAGTGTTTGGAATATAAAGAAGAAATAGTCTGTAAATTTTATAATGGTGAAATTGGATGAGTGGTTCAAATTTATGATCTCAACCTGGTGATTGAGCCAAAGGCAACTCTTGGCGCTTGAATCCTCGTACAAATTTCTTGTTCTACTAGATTTCCTGACTTCAGGGAACCCAGCTGGTGGATGGGAAAAGTGATTGTAATGTTACGGTTCAAATCTACAACTGAGTTCACCTAAAATTCTCATTCCATCTTAATGTGCCTCAGCAGGTTGAATTTTAGAACTTTGCTTTTACATGGAGATTATCTTAACATCTTGAAAATAATGTAAGACTGCATGATTATATATTTTTATATTCATAATATATTGAAAGATTTCATCTATAGTCAATGCCCAGAGATTTTAGCTGATAGAACTCCAACTTACAGTCAAGACAATAAGTCTATTTTCAGGGCCCAGGAGTAGTAGATAAACCTTTGGAGAATTAGCAGAAAGTACTCCTGTGTCTTTTCCTCTTAACTGTTCAAAATGTCATAAGCAACTTGGGACATGAAAGGCAAAGACAGCGAAGAATTGGGGTCCTACCTTGAGAGGCAGTAACTGGTTTTCAGTAAGGCCTGAAACTCAGTGAGAGCGTGGCAATAAAATGACCATTTCTCATATTTCAAATGCAAGTATGAGGCCTGATCCAGGAGAACAGGTGAAGAAATGGTGGGTTTGTCTTGCTCTTTCATTTCTCTGGCATGTGTTGTTCATTTTTTCATTCATGCATTCATTCATTCAATAATTTGACAATTGGGTGCCTATTTTTAGGCATAGCACTAATTGCTGGGAATAAAACAGTGAACAAGACAGAAATATTTCCATTCTTCATGGAATCAAATGGAGGATATAGCTAAATATATAGGTAGTTATCATAGAGTGTACCACGCTAATGATAAAATTCATATAGTGATGAGAAGCATGCAGCAAAAGCACCTAATCTAGGCTGTGGGATAGGGGCTGGGGGTCATGATGCCTTCCTGAGCGAGTAATATTTGTTCTGAAACCTGAAAAGTTAGTTAGGCAAAGGAAGACGTTTGTTAAGGTGGAATATCGTCTCACCTTAGGTATTTATCTGAAATGTGAGGTGCCAGCTCTGACTGGTGTGGTTGAGTAGGCTGGGTGTCATCCCACAAAGCAAAAGGCCACTGATTTTATCCCTGGTAAGGGCACAAGCCTGGGCTGCAGATTACATCATGAATGGAGCATGTATGAGAGACAATGGATTGATGTTTTTCTCTCGAATCGATGTTTTTTTCCCATCTCTATTTCCTTCCCTTCCCCTCTCTCTAAAAATAAATAAATATGTCTTCAAAAAGTAAAATAAAATGTGAGATGCCAGGATTAGAAGAATTCTCCAGAAAAATTGTATTGTGTAAAGGTCACCTTATTTCTCCCAGAAGATAAACTGCCACCAGTGGTCATTTGCTTTTTATGTAGATATGAACATTGAGACGTGTCAGTTTGATCCACACAGTCCCACTGCTAAGTTTAGAGCTGTCTTTAATTGTAGAGATTTCTACTTGGCGATAGATATTCAACTAATCCATCTTTGTCTTCATTGACTTATTGAGAATTGAACTTATAGCTGTGTTGCCAAAGGCTGGGGTCACCTCGACCTGGCCTTGTGTTCAGGACAGTAAGAATTTATTTATTCCAATCTGCATGATCATGAAATCAACAAAAATCAGGGAATGTGAAAGTTTAATGGAACCCCTAGAGAAGAATTTTTTTTTTAAGATTTTATTTAGAGAGAGGGGAAGGGAAGGAGAAAGAGAGGGAGAGAAACAATGTGTGGTTGCCCCTCACGTGTCTCCAACTGGGGACCTGGCCTACAACCCAGGCATGTGCCCTGCCTGGGAATCGAACCAGCAACCCTTTGGTTAGCAGACTCACGCTCAAGCCACTGAGCTGCAGCAGCCAGGGCCCCTAGAGAAGAATTTAAAAGTATCTTATACTTGTCATTGGTCAACACATTTAAAGTATGTTTTAAAGTGTTTAGGCTCACTTCAGTTTGCAGGTTTAGATGCAAACAAGTTCTGAAAATGTCTACTGTTTTCTATCTTTTCTCCTGCATTAAAAAAAAAATAGACAAATTCACACAGGAGTAAAGAAATCATCATGAAAAGCAGATCCCCTAAGTTATAATGTCCACGTCATGAGCTTTTTCCCCTTTCTTACATTTCTTTTCAGGGATATGATTTTCTGTAGCAAAATAGTGTTCCCCACATGAATGAAGTTATTTAGGCAATTCAATATTGCTGTACATTGTATTGATTAGGGTAAAGACTAAGCAACTGTGACGTGGAGATCTGAGCATTAGTCATTCAGATATGATAGTTTATTTTTCTCTCTCGAGCTAGCACAGAGACAGACAGGCAGGTGGCCCGGCTGGGGTGGGTGGCTTTGCTCAGTGAGGACCCATACAAATCCATACTTCTTCCGTATTCTTCTTCTTCCATCTCCAAGGGTGTTGCCTTTTTCTCTGTGGTTAGAATTATTTAATGAGCAACATGTCTTTGCTCTTTATATGAAAAGCAAGTTACTATTTTTTAAATAAAAATGTCATCTGATTAAACGTGGGAAGGAGAGTGGTAGTGTTATTACAAGATGAAAAAGAGGAAGATAAACAGTGGAGATATTAATTATATCTGCTATAGGCATCTATATTTTTTCTAATTTTTATACTGTAGTTATTACATATTGTGTTCTTACATATGTGTTAATGTGTACATTTGACAACCGGTTAGAGATAAATAATGGAGTATTTGGTAAAATATAATATGCTTTTACTGTTTTTGACCTATAATTTCCAATTGCCTTTTAGAAAGGTTCCATCTTGGTTATTATCTTCTATTTTAGTTTTTGGCAATTCTATATTTTAAAATGGAATTTCATAGTGTTTTTTATTTGCATTTATTTCACTGCTAGCAAGCTTGAGTATTTTTCAGGATTGTTGATGATTTATATGTATTTTGTGATTTACCTCTTGATATCCTTGACCAATTTTTCTCAGAACTTTTTTTCTGGTCATACCAGAAAGGTTATATCTCTGGTCATAAATATAGCATGTATTTTCCCATTTTTAATATTTGTAATTGTATTTTTGATGCAGAATTTTTCATTTTTATGTTTTTGGAGCTAATACATTTTTGTGATATCTTGTTTTTTTCTTTGTTTAATGTTTTGCTTAGTAAGGCTTACACAAAACTAAACTGAGATTAATAATTGCCACTTTTTCTTTCCATTGTTATTTTGCTTTTTTCTTACAGTTACATCTTAAATTTCTATGTGGTTATAAACTAACCAATATCTTTCCTGATCATTTTTTTCCTGCAGAATTACTCAATAGTTTTTGTATTGGTTGCCAAATATATGCCACATGATCAGCTAAGTAGATACCACGGACCTATAGATAGAGCACAATACTAATGACTTCTGCCTTTCTCAAAGAAAACAAAAATCATTTTTCTGTATATAAGTCCTTATACATTTCTGGTGTGATTTTGGCATTATCGTCCGCTAGATTCTGGGACATTTTAATACAGTATTGGTCTCAGGGTTGGAGGCAATATATTCTATTTAATACAAAAAATCAAATAAAACTCAAGACTCAATGAGACAAATCTCACCTAAATTCTTGGTATGATGTTATTTGCTACATAGTTTGGAGGCAGCCATTAAAATGAAAATGAAGTAATGAAATATGTATTATGCTTGTGTAGTAAATGCATTTTAATACTCAATTATTAATACAGCCATTTGTATATCGGAAGAATTAGGTTTGGCACTGCCATCCTGGACCATTGTGAGAATGTGGCAGGGCCCCAGACGACAGTGTCAGTATAAAGTACAGTAATAGTTTGTGAGCAGAAAGTCCACTAATTGGGACAACTGCCATTGCCCACATATGTTCTTGGCTGCTTTTACTTTTAATCACTTTCATACTGTGTAAAGTTGCCACCTTAAGTTCTGATGAATTATGCATGAGTCAATAAATATTTGCCTATATTAACCGGTGACTATCTATGTTTTATTACAGTGCCTTATGTGGTTACTTTTTTCATCGATCTTGGATATATGTGTATGTATGTATTATACATATATGTTACATAGACTTCCTATTTACAAATACATGCTTGCCCTTTAAAATTAGTTTGATACATAATGTCATCATAATTATACCTGTTGCCAAGGTAGTTGAGTATTTCTCTGTTATTTGTCCAGGTATTTCAATTTGTTGTTAGATTTCATACTATTTTCAATCAAAAACTATTTTTTAAAATTCTAAATTCTCATAAAAATGAACTATTATTATAGTTTGAACTACATAATTTTGGCTATATCGGTACTGTGTGACTCTTTGTCAGCCACATTTGAATTTGTATTGTAATTAACAATAGATTTTATGATGGTTATTGTCTAAATTTCAAAATATTGGCACTTTAAAAGCAAACATTTTTTCATGACCTAACATATTGTTTATGATCTGAACTACAAACTTATCCACAGAACTCATTTCTTATTTGGTGATACATAAGTAATGCAACTGAATTATGTTTATCTCTCACTCTGAGCCACCATTGTGTCATTTGTTGGCAATTTGGATGATATACTAGGCAATGTTTTCTATTCCCTCATTAATTTTAAAACTTTAAAAAAAATTCTTAATATAATTGTTTTACTATGATCTGCCATTAGCAATTATAGGTAACTCTGCCAAAACCAGACTCCAGATCACTAAATTAATACAGTTCTCATTGCACAATATTATTTGGAACAAAGTTCCAAAACTGTCTGCTTATCACAGTAATCCTGTGAAAAAGTGAGATGCATAACAGTGTTTCCTGCTTTGTGGACAGAGATGTTAAATGACAGCTAAAATAGCACAGTTGGAAAAATGTCAGACATATCCTTGAATTCCTACCTCTGCCTATAAGTTCAGGACCTTTTTCAGTACATACTTAAAAAAAGTCAAAAATAACATTTACAGTAGGACATGAACTGATTTCACCTAGCGGAATATTGTTGTTTACCAAAAATACTGACAAATTGAGAATGTTTCATAATCATGTACAAAAAGCTTTACTTAGCAAATTAAATTGGTTTCAATAAGCAGTGAAATGTGTTTGTTTTATATTGGACACTGGCTTGCCTTTTTAAGTTCTGTTTTACTCTGCTTTTAAATTTATAATTCTAATCTAAACAAACAATTGTGTTCATTTTCATTGATTATTTTAAGCTTTTTATATAAAATTATTACTTTATTTTATGATGTGTTGATTATAGGAAATTTTGAACACATTAAAATAAATTATAGCAATTTCAGCATCTAGAAATGGCAAATAGTGCAAATATCTTTCATTAGCCTGTGTGTATATATGAATACACATGTGCACACATACTTAAATGGAAATGTATGTGAATATTTCCTCTTTTTAAAATAAAATTTAGAGTCTACTCTTTATTTAGGGTATATTAGGAGTATTAAAAGAGTTTCCCATAGACACTGATGACACGGTTTTAAAATTTGCATTCTATGAATTTTTTATTGTATAAATTATTTCATAAAAACTCTTTTGCATAATATTTCTTGACTGTTTCCCCATGCCAATAGACATACAACTCAAATACTTCAATTTAAACAAACCAAATTTATTTCTTCCTTTACTTCTGTTTTTATTGAATAGCTCAAACCATATTTTTTATTACTGATAAATTGTATTATATAATAAAATAAAATCAGTAATTTTATTACTAAATTACTACTATGTTAGGAAAGAGAAAGTAACAACTTTTAATGAAAAAAAACTGCAATGAATATCATGCACTATGTCTCATGAAGCAAGAGAAGCAGTGATGCCAATAATAACAGGCACTTTAAGCCCACATAAGTCAGGAAGAAATAAGATGTGGAAGAACTTTAGAAGACTAAGAGGCCGAACATTGGGCCCCTGAAGGTGAATGAAGACTTGAGCACTGGGCATGCAGTGGGTCAGCTGTGATGTCCCTAGGGTGTTTTGAGAACTGACTTAACCTGTGGCTCTTCCAGGAACAGGCATCTCTGCATAGCCAAACACTGTTGTCCAAAAGGCTCACTAATTCTACATCCATCAACTCTTCCTCATGATGAATGCAGGTCTGTGAGAATGTTATAGTACAAAAAGGGGGGTCAAGGGCAGGCGAGGCAATATACTATTACCCAAAAGGAACCCCCCAGGTCCATTATGTCCACCACCAGAGGAAAGATGTCTCTTAATACCAGAGATCAGTGAAACAGAAAGGAATTTATTATTCATTTGAAATAACACAAACTAAAGTTCCCCACAAATGCACATAGTCCTCCCAGCACCCTCCACGTGGCAAAAGGGAGCACTTCCAAAATCTTGTGGTCCTGACTCTCACCCAAGCCTCATGGTCTGAACCAAGACACCAAAGCCGCGTGGTCCTAAACAGATGTGTGGTCCCAAAAAGAGAGACGCCCAATGGCTGCTGTGCCTCCGTTTAAATCCCAGCGCCAATCTTCCTCTGCAGCCCCATTTGTGGCTCCTCTCACAAATGGCCACAGCTGCCCGCATTCTGGGCAGGTGTGCCCTGTGGTGTGGAGCCAATTATCTCCAAGCTCTTCTGGACCCTATTACAAATCCCTCTTTGGGACTCCCATCTTGGCTGCACCCTGTTACAAGAATAGACCCTGGAACTGGAGGGAGCAGAGTAGGCGGTGCCACTCCTCTCTTCTGCTTTGGCCATACATAGTACATAAGACTTAGTCTATTTTCAAGGACTTGGCCTTGAATGTTCAATATAATTGCCTTTCAGAAGGAAGAGTGTAAGAACATTTTCCTTTGGCTCTTAATTCCTCAAACTACTTTAAGTCTGGCTATCTAAAAAACCCTAATGACCATCTTTAAATTTAAAAAAAAATGGAGTTTCAATCAAGAAAGAAAAAAAAGATATTAATGTCTCTCTTATAAATTGAAAATCTTTTCTGTCTTGTCTTCCTGGAGGGAAATAGAGGGGAGGAAAAACTCCAGGTCATGTTTGAAATTATTAGTAACTTTCAATGTAGATTTTACCATTTATTTATATAATTTCATAAATTATTTTGATATTTGCATAAAGTTTCCTTTTCAGAGTTTAAATAATTATTTTCACCTGGGATTCACTTTCATTAGTTTCTGAGGTGTGATTTATTTTTCTATTTTTTTCCTCCATCCGGTCTTGTTTGCACTAGATTTTTAATTAGTTAAATGCTCTCTCTTACATATAACGTTCTTCCCTGGCTTCCAGGGCTAGCATAACATTTTCGTCACTTTTAATTGTGGCTCTTCCTTTCAGTAGGAGCTGGAGGTGGAGGGGACTTGGAAACATGGGTTTAATTTACTGTGTTGAAGTAGGCTTTGGGGACATGACTCTGCAGTGCTTTTTGATGTGGGGGTAAATCTTAACTTATTTAAATATTTACTCACATTTCAGTATTCAGTTTTTTAAATTTTGTTCTAATGAATAATGCTATAACTTTTGTATCTATAATTTTATCCATCTATCTCAGAAGCTTTCTCTGTCTTGTATTTGTTTTTCTTATAGTTATTGTATTCTTGTATTTATTGTAACCCTAAGAAATTCAATAATACACTCTTTCAAAATAACTTTTAAACTGACACAGGACACAGAACATAAAGAGAGGTAATGGTAATTAGTTGTAGGCTGATTAAAAGTTCATTTCTCTCCTTCTCTTTCCCGCCTCTTCATTATTCAAACTGAGAACTTTGGGACATCCTCGCTAGATGTCAATTTTAAGAGATTTATATTCCTGTATGTCTGTAGTCTTTACCCTTTCAAACATTTATAACAATCGAATCATTAGCTTATCAAGAAAACTTAGAATGAATTAAGTTCAACTAGTATTTATCAAATATTTATTTTGTGCTAAACAATGTACCTGATGGTGGGAAGGCAGAAAATATGTAATATGAAAGAACATTCTTGCCTTTGGGTACTTACTAGTTTCACTGGGAAGCAGAGTCCTGCAGTTTTCAAACTTAAGCTGTGTCAAATGTATTAACTAGGCAATAAAATCTGTAAGCACAAGAATGAGGAAAAGTACTGGTGGTTGATTTAAATGGACACTGATCAATTGTTCAGATGACAGCTTATAGTCATTGCAATGGCAAGAAAATTGACTCCAGAATAGGCTTATGAAGTCTCCTTCATTTTTAATATATTTTCTCTTAATTACTTTAAAAGTAAGTGTGTGTAGCCCTGGCTGGTATGGCTCTGTGGACTGAGCACCGGCCTTCAAACCAAAGGGTCCCTGGTTCAATCCCCAGTCAGGGCACATGCCTGAGTTGCGGGCCAGTCCCCAGTGGGTGTGTGGGAGAAGCAACCACACATTGATGTCTCTCTCCCTCTCATTCTCCCTCCCTTCCCCTCTCTCTAAAAATGGATAAATAAAATCTTTAAAAAATAAGTGCATATATTTTCACAAATCAAATAACACAGTGGTATTTAGAGTAAAATTGATAGATCTCTCTTCACTTATTTCCTCCTTTTCAAAACCATTTTTATATATGTTTCTATTTTGTGTACATTTTGTTTTTGAGGTTTATAATTCTGGAAACGGGTCTATCTGGTATGTATTATTTTGCAACTAGCTTTATTTTTATCTGTTTATTTTTATTTAATGAATCTAGAGAGTCTTTCTTGACAGTAACTCTAAGTCAATATAAGTCAAATTTTAACTGAAAATTTAAATTTTGTTAGGAAAATAAATGAGTGGTGTTGGAGAAGTTTGTTACTCAGATTTTTTATATATATGTATAATGTAATATATACATATATGTATATTATGTGTGTGTGTGTGTGTATACAATCTGAGTAACAAACTATATATGCATTCAGAGCAGTCAATGAGAATTGGAAATCTACATGGCTCTTAGCCTCAATTTGCCATCTTCAGATTTGATGTCTTACACACATGCACACACAGCCACATGTATACACACATACATGTAATGTATATGTTTTTTATTGCTTAATAGCATCTTTTTGAGAGCTAGGTATTAAAGTAGGTCAGCAGGGGATGGTCCTAGAAGGAAGCATAAACTGTCTTGTTCTATGTGATTCATTTTCCCAGACACCCTGAAAAAGAGTCTGATAAAATGAGATGGGGAATCCCCAAACTGTGATCTGGACCTTATTCCGTGGTATAATATTATCCTGGCCACAAATAGTGTATTCCTCAGAGTCGGTTCATCCCTGAGAGAGGCGGGAAGCGGTTGTGCAGTACACGCAGCTGTGTTGGCTGCAGAGCACTAGAAGACTTGGTACTTGCTGGTAGCAGTCTTGATCTCCTGCCCTCTGTGTACTGTCTCAAAATTAGTGTTATTTTTTAAAACTTCAGTGTTCTTCTCACAAGCCTTTTTTCATTTAAGGCCTGGAAACACTTGATTCACCCAATCCCTGTCCACCTCCACCCACCCCCGATGGAACAGATGAATCTGGCTCTCAAAGGAGTTTTACTCATGTCTGCAGTGTTAGCCTGTAGCCCTTAGAGTATGTTTGCAACTGAATTTCAGTCATATTTATGAACTGGAACCTACCTTCCCAGAAAAGAGACCTATAAAGAAGCCAGGCATGCTTGGTTACCCCGCAGGTACTCAAGGGAGGACTAATGGTGGACGGTGGTGCACTGATTCAGAAAAGGGGGAGGTTTCTGGCTAAACTTGTAGTGCCTGAGGTTTCTGTTAAAGTTGGAGGTGTGCTCCGTGGAGAAGCATTAAAGTCATCCTTCAAGGACAGGCATTTTTCCACTGCCGCACTCCATTCCTTAGGGTGTAACAATCCAAAGGAAAGACCCTGCCTTCCTGGGAGAAGCACCAGCCAGAATCCTCAGTTCACAGAAACCACTTACTAATGAGTTCATGAGCACACAGTCCTTGAGCCATGACTTGAAGAATTTAACTGGATGAATTTTTTAAATTAATAAATACTCATCTGATTTACTCACTCAAGGTTTCTAAGAAGAATGAAATAAAGAGTCTGAGAATGTTCATATTACTATAGAGACTTCCAGGTATTGGATGAAAGGCTGGGGAAAAGAATCAGTGACAGCCAGAGGTCTGGGGAAGGAATTTGGAGGCCTTATAATTTTTACAACAGCACTTAGGCTGGTGGTACCCTCTGCTGCAGTGGCAGATGTCCTCCCGCCACTCCTTTCCTCCTCCTCTTCACCTCCATCATAAATCCAGGTTACATGTTTCCCTTAAATGTTTCTCTACTTTATTTTGCTTTTTAGTAGGGTGTGGCATGCCTAAACACTGGGGGTTAAACACATGCCACTCTTGACATATGAAAATAACCCTGGAATGGGCAACACGGAGAGGGGAGGGATGGGAGGGCTGACCTCCTTTTCTAATGACCCCTCACTGGGACCTATCGACTACTAATGCTGCTTTGTGCAATTGTCCAGCACTCTCCACCACCTCCAGGCTTGAGCCTGTGGTCACTGAACTTTACTACATGGACCCTTTATGAATCAAGAGTAGGAACGGCTGCCAGGTGTGGTAGGGAAGTGTGCTAGACAAGAGCAATCTGCATCCTTCTGTGCCAAAGAGGTGAAAATGGGTGGTAGTTACTCTCAACTAATAATCACCCGAAGCAGTGAGTGTGCCATGCATTGGAAATTCACTAATGGGAAGTGAAAGTATTCAGAAACTCACTAGCAGGAAGTTGACCCTTCCCTATACCTAAATAGAGGGTGACTAAGAAATAGGAAATAGGTGAGAGGAGAAAGGCAGGGAAAAAAAAAAGATTTCAGAGAAGAGTAATTTTTTTTTTTTATCCACCACTTTGGGAAAATTCATAAAAACAGCAATTTTCCCTTTGGGGTAGAAACTCTCTGCTAATTGTTCCAAAAGCTCTGCAGTCATGATTTTAAATATGTCTAAGATTCTGTGATAATATTTTATTTTAAAGGAAGCAGGAGACAGACTCTTTAATGCCTTAATTCTGAAGAAAACCAGACGAAGAGTAATTGAAACAAATTTGGATTCTTGTAATTGGAGAATTAAGTGAAGTGAAATCTCTTTATGAGCCCCAGTCTCTTTTCCCATATTTTCATGGAATTTATTAGCATTTTTACTTGGAGGCTTAGTTCCTATCTCTAGTTTCTGAGTCAGTCCTCTTTAAGGAATGGGAATCTGCTCTCTGCCTCTCCACTCTGGTAGTGGACTCTGGTAGGAGAGGAGCCTTTAGCCCTGTTTCTAAGTATGTTACTCTGTGAACAAGGGTCCTGAAACTCACCAAGGCAGAATTCCTGCATCCTGTGTCACCGTCCTGTCATGGCCCAGTTCTGATCACAGGGTTGGATAGCACAAAGGTGCTTTGTTAGCCTCCATAAAACTGATCCTCTTTCCTCTCTTTATCCTGAGTTCCTCTGTAAGAACTTTAGTCCGCAGAGTCTACTTATAACATCAGTCTGCCTCACCACTTAAAAGAGCCCCTCTCTGGTCAGCGGAGTCTACATCCAGAGACCGCCAGAACTCAGCAACCTGCCTGGACTTCTGAAGTTGAGCCATTCCCTGTTTCCAGGTGCTGAGCCTGATCTGTCCCCTAGGACCTCTTGCAACATTATCTTAGATCAGAAGTTGCAAACTCACGTGACCTCTGGATGGAGAGTGCTGGGCAGGGGCTGAGATGAACTGCAAAGTGCACGCCTCATTTAAAGGGAGCGGCTGCCAGTTGCGTCCTGCTGATTACTACACTTTCAAGAGAAGAAAGAACCTGAATTTTGGTGTGAAATTTCCTGATGGGAAATTGTTGGCACTAATTCATTCATTTAAAAAAAATGACACATGAGCCAAATAAACTCCATCTGCATCCTGATCTGTGATGGTATGGTAGCCACTACTACATGTGGTTATATGAAGTTATAGAAATTTAAATGAATTAAACTTAATATTAAAAAAATAAATTTTCAGTTGCACCAGCTACATTTTAAGTGCTATTTAGCCACAGTCACTAGTGACCACCATATTGCATGGTGCAGATACAGATCATTTCTGTTTGCTATTGGGCATCGCTACACTAGAAGGTACTCTGGTCTGTGTGTTCTGGTAACCCCCACTCCTCTCTTTGCCTTTCTAGTCTACAGGTGTGAGTGGCTTTTCGACACTTCTAATCTCAGGATTGTCTCACTGTCCTTTGAGTTTTTAGCATTTCTATCACCTGTATGACCAATTCCCTGCTCTGAGTCCCTCTGTTCTAAACAACCAAGTGATTTCTGTCCTGAAAAGATTTTGGTTGAGGCATCAAAAGAGGGCAGGATGGGATAGTCAACATTCCTATATTAGCTACCCATTATTATATAACAAATTGCCCTCAAACAGCAACTTAAAACAACAAACATATATTATTTCACAGTTTCTGTGAATCAACAATCTGGGTAGCTGGTGGGTTATGGCTTAGGTTTCATAAAATAGCAGTCCAGATTTTGGCAGGAGCCGATGTTGCACCGAAGTCTCACTGTGGAAGGCTTTCCTTTTGGGCTCACTTCTGTGGTTGTTGATGGCCCTCGGTTCCTTACTGGCTGCGGACTGGGACTCCTGGCCACCTGGGTTTCTCCTTAGGCTGCCTGAGCGTCGATGGCAAGGCAATCCCTTCTCCCAGAACAAGAGATCAGTTTGGGGATGGGGGAGAGAGAGAGAGAGAGAGAGAGAGAGAGAGAGAGAGAGAGATAGGTGCTGAGAGGGAAATAGTATCCAACATCGAAGATGTCATCTTTCGTAACTTAAATTCAGAAGTGACATCCCATCATTTCCACTGTACTTGCCACACAGACCCACCCTAGCTCAATGTCAAAGGTGGTGCACGGGGTGGAATGCCAGTAGATAGGGATTGTTGGAAGTCGTCTTGGAAGCTGCTTACATCAGTGCCCTGGAGATGTCAAGTGCATTTGATCTATGGGAGATTGTCCCACCTTTCTGTGACTTAAATTAGAAGGGATGCAATTCACACAGCAAAGGGTAGAAGAGTGTCCTGGTATAGAGGACTTTGATGGAAAAGCCAACACCTCAGTCATGCTACATCAGCTTTGAACTGTGTGTGGCATTCAGATGTCATCGGACAACGATCACTGTTTTAATTTAAATACAACAGATTATGGAAAATGATAAAGATGTTCTAATACTTTCTGTGGAAAAGGATTTGAAAGTATTGACCTACTTAAAAATCAAGATGTGGGGCAAATGCCCTAGCATTTGGATGTAATAGTTTGTCCAGGTGGACAAAAAAGTGTCTGTTTGGAACAAAATTTATTATAAGCTTTCATTGAGAGCTCCTCTACTGCAACTCTGGACTGTGGTAAGGACGCGTGGCAGCCTGCCAAATGCCAGCTTTTTCTTTCCCGATGGAAGGGACCATGAGACACAAGTGTCACTGAGGCTGTACCATGTGCAGCCATCGTCACTTCCCGATGAAACATCTCATCTTAATCCCGGTCAGTGGTCAGTTATGTTTACATTTAGCTGGACACAATCTGCCTGGGAAAGGGCTCAGTTGGAGAAAATGCCATTTCACAGAGGAATTTACTATTTACCACTCAGAACAGAGAAGGGAATTTCTAAGCAGCATTTCTTGTTTTTCCTGAAAAGAAAAAGAGACAAAGAGAATGAGAAAGAAAGAGAATTGAGCCTGAATGAAGCCCAGGTTGTAAAGTAAAATTTCCCAATAAACTTCAGTGAATAGGTTTTTTCTTTAAATTTAAATTGAAAGGCATTTTCATGTTTGAAAGTTCTAAGCTGTAAAAATAAACCCTGGAAGTAGATTGCCTGGGGTAAGATTTAATTAAACATTGTACAGTAAATTAGCATAATTTGATGAGGATCAGCTTTAGTTCCTAGAAACTGCAACACACAGAAATTTTAATTTTGTAATATCTCTTAAAATTCCACTGTCTCATTTCCAAAGTGCAGTTTTATAAAAATAAAAACTAAACAAGGTATTACCAAGCAGGAGGCAATGCATTACAGAGATGCTGTGGGAGCTGAGGAGGATCTCAATGCAGATACCACAAGTCTGTGAGCTGTATGGTCCTTCGTCCTTCGGAAAACAAATTGTGTGGAAAAGGAGTTGAAGTCCTCAGCCTGAAGCAGACGTTATCCAGTGTTATCATACTAATAACTTTCCCAGGCTGTGACTCAACTATAGAATTCCATCAGTGGTCTCCCTCCCTCCCTCCTCTCTGTCCCTCTCTCTCCCCCTCATTTCTTTTTTCCTTGATCTGTTTCTAAACAGAAAGGTTACTGCAGATAGTATTATGGATGCATTCTCAGCACCCGGGGGACAGCACCCAGGGGAACTTAGAGGCCTCATTAAGTGTGTTGCATGAAATTCTGGACCGTGTCTCGCCTCATGTGTGAGTGGCTTACCTGAGTGAAGGTTAATGAGTTCTCAGGTGCCTTTACTTACCTATAGTGAATTTGAGAAGTGGAGACTGTCTTCTAACTCCATGGTGGCAGTCCTGAAAATCCCATAGTGGGAAAAATAATGGTTGAGAAACTTTAAATTAAAAGGAAATCAGAGTTTCCTTAAAGATCATTTTAAAATTTATTCTATGTGAGTTCTAATAGCCACTACACTCATTTCCATTTTGCAGCTCTTATTTGGTTAGAAAATTTTATAATCTCACTACTTTACAGTTTCAATGTTGTGTTTATAGATGGTGTTGACCTTAAAAATAAAAGTCTGTTCTTTTACCATCAAAAATGGGTTTATCTGGAAACAGCAAAGAACTGCCATTTGGGACAAGTGAGCTATAGCGAAAGCTATAGACAAGCCCCACAAAAAGGAGGAATCCTGTTTTACAAAGGAAAAAATGTTCAGGGTGCTGATGGTTTCTCATGGCTGAGTTGTGGGGGTAGTTGATTTCTTGTAGGAGATACAATGTACATCTTTTCCTATCATCCATGAGTCTTTCCTGTGTTGATGATTCTTCTGTTGGGGTCTGTACATCACTGCTTCCTGTAATTGACCTGGAGTGGTACTGTGTGAGAGCTCCCCCTTCTGGTCCGCTGACTTCACTTTAGTGAGAATTTCCTTTATTAATTTTCACAATAGCCCCACAGCGTGAGGCACTGACCATTTAGAATGGACTCTGGCCTGAGCTGGTCCAGGTGTTAATCTCTTAGTTTCTAGGCCCTGGGAATGCCTGTGGTTCCTAGGGCCCCTGGGGAGGGGTTGAGAGGGGGAGGTTGCTGACTTCATCGGCTATTTTGCAGTAAGTACAGGCATATTGTAATGTTTTAATAATGAGTATGATGCAACTACAGTGTTCCAGATGAATACTGGTAAGCTTAGAGTTACTTTACTTTTTTTTTTTTTAACCGATACTGAGCATACTGTAAGATGTTTTCTTTCCTCTGTATCTAGGATATCTCCTAAATACTCAATGTCTTTGGGAGTTTAGTGGAAATTTCTAGCACAAAAGCTGTTGACTTCATCTTCCTATATCCCACCTTTGCCACCCTTGGTGGACAAGACGCAGAAAAATGTAGGCACTCAGCTTTGTCTGTCATAACTTTATCCCCCATGTAGACATCACCAGCTATGGCCCACAGCTCTGTTTTTCTCCTCCCATTGGGCGTAAGGATTTCATTTTAAGGCCCAGGTTTTACTTTATCCCATGTTTCTAGGTGCAGCAGTCAGCAATCACTTTGGGGTGCCAAGCAAAGGGTCCAAAGATAGGAGGTGCCCAGCTGCTATGGACTTCTCTAGCATTTTGTAATAAAAAAAAGTAAGAAGACAGTAGTTTAATTTTGACATATATTATCCACAGTAGTGTGTAGAGTATAAAGTTTTTGTTTTGAATCACATGTACAGTGGGAAGCTTACAACGGTCTTTTTCACTAAGTATCCATCCCTGAAAGTTTTAACCTGGCCCTGCTTGAACCTCGTCTTTCTCCTTTTCACTCTTTCCAGGTTTTATTGCCAAAAAAATCGACACTGAGTCTGCTTTCTGAGTTACCTCCTTCTTTCTCTGTAAACCCTGGTTTCTGTTT
Organism: Tonatia bakeri; assembly: GCA_004024845.1. Classification (NCBI taxonomy): domain Eukaryota; kingdom Metazoa; phylum Chordata; class Mammalia; order Chiroptera; family Phyllostomidae; genus Tonatia; species Tonatia bakeri. The sequence continues at coordinate 90,075 of PVIA01003523.1, read as the reverse complement.
TTTCTAATTATCGCCAACTAGAGTAGTTGGCAAATCACTCAAACTAGAACCCAAATTCTTGTGGGTTTGCTGCAAAAGGTTATACAGAAGTAAAACCACATATACTTGAGTTTTGCACAAGGGGAACTCAAGGCCAGGGAAAGGTTGTGGTTTTGTAGGAAGATCACTCTCACTTTCAAAAAGCCAAGGGCATCTTTTTAAAAAAAATTTTTTTAGGAGAAGTCCCCACTTTGTTTATGTAGGATGTTGTCCAGGGCACAGAGAGTCTCTGGCAAGACTTTGCTGGCCTTTTGCTTCCTAACTGGCTGTTGTGGGCAAAAACAGCCCTCCAGTCTCTGCTTTGAGATGACATGCATGCAGCTACAGGGAAGAGGAAAGGGAGGATGTCTAACTTTCCAGGTCAATGGTTGTAAGTTTTGAGTGTGGGTCCTTATAGGCAGGGGTCATCAACCCAAATGAAGTAGAGGGTAGCTGACAGCTTTGGAACAGTCATCTAATTTTCCTGAAGTCAGTCTGTAAACCAGACATATTCTGAAGTTCGTCCGTGGATTTTGACTTTTTGAAGGAGAGGTGGGGGAGGGGGTTTCCTCTGGATGGTGCCCCCAACACCCTATAAATCAGCAGCTGGCTCACTACGTATTTTCAGGCCATAGTTCACACTTTCTTCAGATTCCAACATCAAATCTAGACTAGCTACTTAAGGATACATGCTCGGGTCCTTTACATAAGAAACTTTCTAAGCAGATTAATTTTGAGAAGCTCGTGGCTGTAAAATATATAAGGAATTGGGTTAGAGTAAAATATCAATGGAAGAGCTCTGACTCTGTAACCTGACCCCCTGGGATTCTCGGTTCCCCTCATACCAGGCGTGTGACCTTAGACAAGTATTTTTTTTAACCTCTCTGAATGTCTGTTTCCTCTTCTACCAAATGGAGAGAATGATAGCTCTTGCATTTTTATGAGGTATAAAAGAGACGATGATTTAAAATCCTTAGAACAGTGTCCGGCAATAAGCAGCACTCAGTACATGTCAGCTCCTGTGCTATCTATCGTGTTTGCGGCTGTTGATGTGGGGGCTTAAAAAATTCGTTTCCTCCCACCTTCCGAGTTCTCCCAGCTGGGCTAATAATGAAATTAACAAAGACAGAGTCACAGGGAAAAATGTACCAAGTTCACTACAGACGCACATGCCAGGGGCTGGCATAAGGCAGGAGACCCAAAACACATCGAACAGTTGAGGTTTAGATGTCGTTATGAAAAGGGTAGGGTTGTGAGATTTCAAAGGAAATGGGCAATTTATACCTAGTTGGGAAGGAGTGGGACACAAGTGGCAGGCAGATTCCTGCCAGGCAGCCCAACACCAAGGGGACAGGAATGGGGGCTGGGCAGTCAGTAAGCAGGTGCCTGCTTGGAGCCTTTCTATCTACATCATTACAAAGGTGAGTATGTTAAGCTGCCCTTCCTGGAGCAGGAAAGGGGAAGGGTCCAAAGTTCTTTTTGCATCTTCTGCTTCTTAGTAACCAGTACAAAATAAATATCCCAAATGACACATTTTGGGGGGTGGCAAAATTTTGGTCCCTTTCAGTGATGATGTCACTACTATCATTACTATAAGAATTATTTATTTGTTTGTTTATTTATTTATTTATCTATCTATCTATTTATTTTTTAGAGAGGGGGAAGGGAAGGAGAAAGAGAGGGAGAGACACATCAATTTGTGGTTGCCTTTCACATGCCCCCAGCTGGGGACCTGGTCCACAGCCCAGGCATGTACTCTGACTGGGAATTGAACCTGTGATCCTTTGGTTCACGGGCCCATGCTCAATCCACTGAGCTACACTAGCCAGAGAGAATTTTTTATTGGGGGTAACAGATCAGGTTTCTAGAAGCGAACCCTGAGAAAAGGATTCTGATTCACGTAGTTACTGAAGAACCACTCTCAGATGAATCTAGTAAAGAAATGAGAAAATCAGAATGGGATGAAGAATCATCCTGGCAAAAATGCAGTTTAAGTTGAGGTCTAACCTCAGCCTAATCCCATGGGGAACTCTGGAGTATGTGTCACAACAAAAGCTGTCTCCCTCTGAGACAAGAGGACCAATTCGTACCCCTGAAATGGGTAGTCATTGGCTTCAGGCTGCCCCCAGTGAGAGAGCGTAACTCCCAGGAACTGCCAGGGGAGGTAACCCTGAGAAGTGGTTTTAGGTGAATTAGCCAGAAGTTGTAATTGATTTGGAACCAGCAGTGAAATTCTATGAGTGCATCTCATTTAGACAAAGATTCCCATTGAAATGGTTGAGTGTCCCCGGGACCAGAGCAGCACTTGGGAAAAGCTGAAGGGAAAACCTTTTACAGACTTGCTCAGGGCTTCTTGGTTGGAGATCAAGAGCACTCAGTTTGGATTTTTATTACCTTTTAGAGTTGCAGCTTGTTAGGCCCCCGGACAGCCTCCTGAGCTAGGATTGGTGAATAGGTAACTGGCGACTGGAGAGATTCATTTGCCTGTGTTCCCTTGCTCCCTGTTGCAGATGCTCAGAAATCATGCGCAGTGGGTTGCCATAAGGTGTTGTATGCATTATGGTGCCCAGTGTTTGAAACCTGCTATTCTGAGGCCTGAGGCTCTTTTTCTTTTGCTTTGTTTGCTCTCTTTAGGAACGAGAAAAATTGGATAGCGAGGAGGTCAGAACCTGCCATGATTGTTAAAGCGATTGGACTGTAAAGTATAATTTTCCAGTCCCCTCCCTGCCTACTGCTGTGGCACATCATTCCTCCTCCTCCAACTTAGCATGCTGTTCATTGAGAGAGAATCTTTCATTTTGCACCATACTGGGTTGAGTTTTTCTATTATATTCATTCACTTTCCTTAGAATTGAAGTAGAAAAAATGTCCCCGTGCCCAATGAATTTTTAACCAAGTTGAAGAAAGCATTTTAATTAGTGCTTGAACTTGCAATTAATGTACTCTACTTAAAAGACCAGTTTAACCTCCGATTCTGGAGTCTAGAATTAATGAAAGCTTTTGAACATATGGCTACCTCCTCCTTATCCATATGTGGCTTATCCAGTTTTCGGGCCTAGTCTGTAAATATTTAAATCCTAGAGTCCCCTGCCCACTGTGTCTTAACCGATGCTTCCCACTGCTGACTGGTGACTACTGAGCATGCTGTGCCAAGAAATTTTAATATAAGCTCCAGCAAAATGTAATAAAGAAGGGAAATCAGATAAGGTAGAAGAGAGTACCTTTCTACACTATATAAAGGTAATTTTGAATATCTTATGATTTAGAATGTCCATGCCATTGCTTCTTCCACCAGTGGTACATGTTTTTAGAGTTGACTGTAAATGCTCTCCTGGCCTTTGGTGAATTAATGGCTCACAAAAGACCATCAGAGAAACCAAGATTAAAAATATTATCCTATGCAGGAGCTCTGTGTGTGTTTTTGGTTTTTAAAATAATTTTTTATTTTATAATGGTTTTATACTTACATGAACATTACAAAGATAGTACAGAAGGTTCTCACATGCTCCACACTTAGTTAGCCTATTACAATCATCTGACATTATTAAAGGATGCATCATTGTTAATGAACCAACATTTTTATTTATTATTAACTAGAGCCCATACTTTACTTAGTGTTCCTCAGTTTTTACATAATGTCATTTTTGTTTTGTCCCAGGATTCCATTCAGGATGGCACATCACATGTCTCCTTAACCGTGGTACTTTTTCAGACTTTCCTTGCTTTTGATGGTCTTGCCAGTTATGAGTTGTGGTAGATATTATGTACAATGTCCTTCAGTGGAGATTTGTCTGATTTTTTTCCTGATTACATGGTGGTAATGGGTTCTTAGGAGAAAGGCCACGGAGGATACTTATACATCCTATCAAGAGTCTTTGCTGCATCAACATGTTTGTTTCTACTAATGAAGCTAACCTTGATCACCTGGCTGATGTAGGTTTCTCGAGCATAAAGTTACCCCTCCCTTCCCTTACCATACTGTGATCTTTGAAAGGAAATCACTCTGTGTAGCCCACACTCAGGGTGGCAGGGAGAAGGGTGTTGTGCTCCATGACCTTGAGAGGCAGTATCTACATAAATTATTTGCCATTCTTTTGCACAGGAGGTTTACCTATTTTTCCTTACTTATTTAACCATTTATTTATATTGGTATGGGCTTATGGATATTTACTTTATATGTTGAGCTATAATCCAATACTATGTTATTTATTTGGTTGCTTAAATTGTTCCAGCCATTGAGAGGATTTTCAGTTGGCTCTTGTGTCTCTTTGATATAACTCCCATAATTTTTTTAGCACTTTCTTACTTTTGATACTTCAGGGTACACCAGGTTCATCTTGTATATTTCCTGCCCCAATCCTGGAATCAGCCATTTTTCCAAAGGTTCCTGATTCCTTATATTGTTAGAATCTAAGATCTGGACACTGGATATGTTCATTGATATTGTGATGTCATTTCTTTAGGTCCACCCAACAATTAGAAGTTGGAAAATATATACTCTTACTAACTGGTGGACATACACAAATCAATAACTATTTTATATTTATCCATCTGTATCAACGTTAAGCTAAACCTGAGTTCATACTGATGTCTCTCACTCTAATCCTGTATCACATGATTTATTCTTACTTTATTCTCCTCTCCTTACTTATCTGCAACCTCTCACTCTTAACCGTGAGAAACCTGTTTTCTACTGTATACCATTGTATACTTATACGTGAAGTCCAAGTATACATACATGTACAGCGAGTTCAGAATTGGTAACTCCTACTCCTGCGAGAAACAACTTTATCAATTATAGCGACATGCCTACATGCAGTTCTTCAACCTGATAGTCTCTGCTCATTTCCAGAGTTACTCTGGGCTGTGCCTGTTTTCCTACCCACACATCAGTGCAGTTGTCATACATTTGTTACACATTTAGATTCTCCCTCCTCGGTGTGAATTCCATCTTGGAGACTCAGATTCCTTTCACCTTCCTGTGAGGATCTCAAAGACCTCTGGGAGTTACCTTATACTAGCACCATAAATTGAATACAGGAATGGTACATGGAAATGAGACACACATAAATTGAGATACATTGTAAAAGAAAAGTGGACTGGTATGAAAAAATAGGTCCAGTCCCAGCCTTGTATGCCTCTACGTAGCTGGGTCATTTGGCAAGTCACTGAAGTTCTCTTGGTCTTGATTTTCCTATCTGCAACAGAGTCAAGTTTCTCTCAATCGTCATGAGAATTGAATTTAAAAAGAACACAGACGTCTAAATGCTATAAAATATTCTCAAGTACAATTATTAAATGGAAAAAGTTACATTTAAAACTCTGACAAGGAGGGGTCAGGTCAAGAACGTGCAGTTATGACGTTTATAGAACTGACTTGTTTATTATAGTTCTCCAAAGTTAAAATGAAGGGATGGTTTAAATGGTTTATTTTTCCAGGGAAACTAAGGGATCTCTTGAGAGTTTGGTTTTGTTAGATTCCTTGTTGATCTTTCTAACAAACATTTAGGAATATACTGTGAATTTCTGTTTTAAAAATTTAAGTACAGAGTGGGGCAAAAGTTGTTTTACAGTCATGAGTGTGCAAAACAGAGTGTATTCCTGTGTTATTATTTATTGTATTATTTTTCCATTTGGACAACTGTAAGTCTACTTTTGCTCCATCCTGCCTTGCACAATACCATTTGGACTTTTTTGGTGACTTGGTTTCTGCTCCTACATACCTGTAGCTAACTCCTCCTTCCCACCACTCAGTGACAACTTAGATCTCTTTACCATGTCCTTAGGGTGTTATCATCTTGGCTACATGCAACTAAAAACCATAGTGGGACTCAAAATTAGAGAGAATTTATACACACACACACACACACACACACACACACACTCTCTGTGTGGTACTATTAGATTAAACGAATATGTGAACTTGAAGAATTCCTTTACTATCTAGGCGTAGCCAAGTCTTGCAACCTTGGCAGTAGGATCAGTGAAGAGGAGAGCAGTGGGCAGAGGCTCTCCTTAAGGCCACACGTGTGCACTTAGCTTTCTAGGAATGCCATTCCTATATATATCTCAGTGTGAATGGAACCCCCAGAACAGAATAATGTGGTTTGTCTAGGGACGGGATCTGTTTTATTGCTGGTAGAGTAGAGAAAACATTTAAAAAATAGAGACACACTCACCCAAAAACCCTTTGACTACTGTGCTTCCTATGATTTGATTATCGATGGTTCTTTAGTGTATTTCATTCTACTTCATCTAACATTTTTATATGTTTTAAACATTATCTTCATAAGGGGCATGTGAGCATTTTTGAGAAGGTGCTACTCCCAGAGAACATGCTACTGCAACCCACAAGGGTGCTTTTGACTTTTTATCCAAGGCCTGAATCTCCTCTTCTGTAAAATGAACTACGGGATGAAACAAGATACGCATTTTGTGGAGAGTGACTCGTTCTACATTGATGGCCAACGCCGACCCTGCTCTCCATTCGGTGATATCCGTAAGCTTCACAAATAAACTAGTGAGACCACGAATTTGTCTTAACTACATCTCCCCTGGCTCCTTTCCTGTGTTGGCCTTCTCTGTGTGGTGTTTCAATGTAAATACCTGTTTCACTTTGATAACTACGTTAAAATGAAGGCAGTGTTGGTAGCTATTTATTTATACAGCTTTTTACTTTCTTTCATCCCCGTGGAATCCATAAATAAAAATGTCTTTTCCTTCAAGCAGTTGACTCTAAAAACACTCATATTTAAGAAACCTGCAAAAGAATATGCTGTCTTTATGATTTATTAAAAGAAGATAAATGAGGAGTTAAAAAATACCTTTCAGCCTACTAAAAAGAGAAAATATGTCAGCTGGTATATATGTCAAGAAATGCTAGAGAATTATAGTTTTATTACTCAATATCTATTTCAGACAAATGGGTAGAGACAAATATTCCTTGTACTTTAACTGTGATTTATTTTACAAGTGAAGTTCTATCTTTGCAGCACAGCTTAAAGTTAGGATTTGAATTGGATTGTTAGCTGTAGCCAAGCCAAGCAGTGCAAACTGGGAAGAGAAAGTTTGAGTTGAATTCTACAGCTTATGTTAAGATAGAAGGCTTCTATATTGAGTCTTTGCTGTGAAAAATAAAGGGAACACTTTGCTTCAGCTGTTTTGCTTCCCAGGTTTCCTGAAACAGATCATGTCAATTTCAAATATTCCTTCCTATCCCTCCTCTGTGTATTGATATGGGCTTCTTCCTTAACTCTGTATCCCATTTATTGTTCAGCAGTACGGTAACTACCATATACAGTGTGTGATCTAAATATCTCTACATTTTAGTTCTCTTTTGCAGCTCATTCTTTTAGGAAGCTTTGTCATTCCATTCGTCTTGAAACAACAGCTTCTCCGAATAACCATCTTTCATGGGAAGTCCCATGAAATAGTGTTGGGCTTCCTACACTGATCTCCCCAGGACACTGCTTCCCAAAATGTTAATGAGAGTTTTATAGAGGATGGGTAATTTGACCATACGCATTTAAGAAATACTGGGTTGAACAAAAATTTAAATTTTTTAGAATAAATTCCTGGAACTGTTGGTATGCACTTATACATTATGAATCGTGATAATGGAAACACAATTTTAGTGTTTCCCACACATTTATGTGGCACTTCCTTTTTTTAATCCCACAAAATTCTGTTCTCCCAGTTATCTATTGCTGTCCAGCACACAAACGCCTGATTTGAAACAACTCATGATGACATCTCGCAGCTTGAGCTCATGTGCATTCAGTCGGTGGTTCTCGCTTGGGGCGTCCCGGGCAGTTGCACGCATACAGAGGCTGGGGCTGGAGTCATCTGAAGACTCCACTGGCCTGGACAGATGATAGTGGCTGCTGGCTGAGAACTCAGCTGTGACTGTCAACAAGGGCATGTCCCCATGTCTACCCTGCATGCCTTCAGTTTCTCACAGGGATTCTCTGAGGTTTTACTTTCAGAGGGAGCATCTAGACAGCAAACACTTTGAGAAACTCAGGGGAAAGCTCCTAGGCCTCTTATATTTCAGACTGAAATGTCTCAGAGTATCATGGCCCAAGACCAACCCAGATTCAGGGAAAGAGGGAAAGGAAAATTAACACTTACCTTTTGATGGAGACATGTGATAGAGGGAAGGGAAGGAGTGAGTGATGGTCATTTTTGCAGATTATCCACTACTTTGTTTAAAAGATTTTACTTATTTATTTTTAGAGTGAGGGGGAGGGAGGGAGAAAAAGAGGGAGAGAAACACTGGTGTGTGGGAGAAACATTGATTGGTTGCCTCTCGCACACTTCCAGCTGGAAACCTGGCCTGCAACCCAGGCATGTGCTCTGACCAGGAATCAAACCAGTGACCTTTTGGTCTGTGGGATGATGTCCAACCCACTGAGCTACACCAGTCAGGGCTCCACTAGACTTTTTAACATCTCTTGGGGCAGTGACATTTTGTAGAACAGTTTGGGTAGTAGTGAATCAATGTGTTTGGGGAGAGAGAGTGGGGAAGTCCACACATCAGAGAGAAATATTTTGCCACTGACATTGTTTAGAATTGCTGGTACATGGTGATAATAGAAAGCACACCAAGTTTTAGATAGTTTTTTACTATGGGGTTGCCAGGTAAAGTACAGGATGCTCAGTTTAATTTCAGATAAATAAAAAATAATTTTTTAGTAAAGACATGTCTCAAATATTGCATGGCACACTTTTTTTTTTATACGAACAATGTTTATTTACCTCAAACTCAAATTTAACTGGGTATCCTGTAATTTTATTTGCTAAATATGGCAACATGGCGCTATGTACTCCTTTACTGCCAATGTTGTCATTGGACTCCTCTCTTTCCCTCTCACCCCAGTGTTGCTCCACCACTGAGTCTGGGAAAAATTGATGTCATGGAAAGTCTTAGGTTTTCGAATCAGAGAAATCTGGTTTCAGATTCTGGTTGTGCCACACACCAGCCTTGTCAGTTATTTCACCTCAGTGAGCCTCAGTTTCATCCTCTGTTGGGACCAGTCAAAGTTACCTGGTGGGATTGCCAGGTGCCGTGGTGAGGTGACGTGTGTAAAGCACACACCTCCGTGCCTGGGCCTGACCAGCCCTGGAGCCAAAGGTAGTCCTGACTCCTGTTCCCCCAGATAAAGCAAAAGCAAGAGGGACACCCCATGTAGCTCTGAAGATGGTATTTATTTGCTGAAGAATTTCAACAGGCAGAAATGAATCTAAGTGAGGTGTTTGTTTCAATTCTTCCAAAAGAATGGGGGAGTCAGTGAGGTGTCATCTTGGGAGCTGTGAGTTTGGTTCAAACATTTGGAGGAAGGGAAAAAAAGTTAAATGACAGTGACTGCACTGTCAATGCCATGACTGGCTCATGAGCTCTATTATGTAATTCCTCTGACTTACTTACTGAACAATATTTTTATTTTGATTTCATTTGCTTGAGTAACCACACTTTTATGTAGGTTATTACCTAGACTCTATTTCAGTATAATTGACTATAGGAGTAAATTTCATGATGGTTATTCTGATTAATCCCAAGAAGAAAAATTTGAGGGCAAGTTACATCTGAGTTAAAGCCACAAGGGAACATGTTTTCCTGGATGAACCTTGAACAAGCAGGGAGATATTTACTGAACAGATACTCTGCCAAACACCATGGAAATCTCTCTGAAGTAAGTGTGTTTAGCTCCATTTTTCTAGCTACAGACACTGAGGCTCAAATTGGCCTTGAGACTTGTTCACAGTCACAAAACTAATACAGACAAATACGCCCCTGCCCATGTGCCCATTGTCGCTGCCCTCGTCCTTGTCATGGTGTTCAAAGAGTGTCTCTCAGGGCTGATATCTAGTGACCTTTCAGCAGCTGTCAATAGTGCTCACCCCGACTCACATGTTTGGAAGACCCTGTTCTAGTCTCCATAACATTAATATTCTGGATCCAGAGCCTTCCTTTTCCTCAGGCCTTTCCTTGAATTTCCCTGGAAGCTTATTCTCCTTGATTAGATAATTAAGGTTTGCAGTTTCTCAAGACTGACCCGGGCACCTTCCTTTCATTTTCTCCCATCTTCACTTCAGTCACAAGCACAACATAAATTAGCACCTAGCACAGCTCTCCTGGTGGTACGCTTCTGTCCACCGCCCACTTCAGAATTTCATCTGTGTGCTACCGGTGCACTGATTTTGTTATAGCTTAATATCTGCTTTTACTCACCTTGAGATCCTTAGTGCCTTGTATCTAGTAAGCACAGCATAGAGATTTGAGGACTGAAAGAATGAATGAATGAACCTGGATAATAAGGCCTAAAATCTCTTTTTTCCATTCCCTATTCTCCTCCCAAATGACTTCAGAGATAAAAAAAAAAATCCCCAAACTTTATTTTGCACATGAGGGGACTGAGATTCAGAGAGGTTAAAGAATTTCTCCAAAGTCACACAGCACTCGAAGGGTCTGGGATTCTGCCCTCTCAAAGGCTGTGTCTCCCTGTCTCTCTATAGATTTGATCCTAGCTGCTGGCTGGCGACACTCACAGGGTTGCTGGTTTTCCTTTGTTGGTAACGGAGAAGTCTTGGGAATTGTATCAGTGTACATTGGGTATACAATTCATCTTTGCCCTTTAGATCCAGCCAGAATCTGAAGTACGCCTCGGTATTAGTTCCTTTGTGCTTTCCTCTTTTTCCTTCTATGCTATAATGACTCAGCAATTTCATCACCTTTTTTCCTTTTTAGTATATAGAAAAATAGCCCTAAATCAATAACATATTTTAGTTTACTAAATTTAATAGAATTTTTAGAGATTCCATATGCCTAAGATCTGAAATTCTATGTTGAAATTTCACAAATATTAATGAAGTACTATGTAGCAAATAGCTCTTTGTACAGTTTCACAAAAGGAGTCCTCTGTTTTCCTGGGAGAGTACTCACACATATACTGTGGTTGGTGGTGTGGCGAGCGGTACCTTTTTTATTGACTGTCAGAATACATAGAGTATAAAGCCAAAATAATCCACAGCAGATGACTAAATGCATGTTAAACTTAGCTAAGAGTAAAAGGCACTTGTCATTTTAAAACATTCCTTTTGCTTCCTCTTTTTTTTAGTGGTAGTGAGAGGGTATGGTAGGATAGTGTAGCTGGCCAAAGCAAGCAAGAGTGAAAGGAAAAACACAGCATACATGAAAGATGGCAGAGGAAAAAAATCAAATAAAATTTCCATTCTCTTACGGATTTATAGAATCTTGACTGACAGCATTTAGAGAACTCTGATAACTCATCTCAACCCCTCATTTTATAAATTAGGTCACAAAGTTCAGAGAGGTTGTGAGAGTTATCTGGCATCATGGTTATTTCATGGAAGAGTCGAGAATGAAGTCTTTGTTGTCAGTTCATTCTTTAAGGTTCAGCTCACTTGTTACCTTCTCTGTGATGCCTTTTCCAAGCCCCCCAGGTATGGCTGTGTCTCTCTCCCAGTATTGCCGTAGCACTCTGTATATCCTACGTATCCCATAATGTCATAAGCACTTCTCTACTTGATGGCCCTCCCTCCATCTTTCAGCTCTATGAGCTCCAGCATAACGCTTCTCATGCATCAGAGAATATGAAGGGAGGAGGGTGATTGACATGCTCTCTACTATGGTGGGAATTCACTTTTCTGTTCCATAATACAGTCCTCTTTGCCAATCACCATATGTGAATTTCCCAGATGACTCTTCGTTGTTTCGGTAGTTTTATCTTTATTGCATTTCTAAACCCAGTCTGCTTCAGTGACAAGTGCTTTGCTGTGGGACCTGGCATCGTTTTCTACACCTATCACTTATGAGCTGGTTGATCCAAGGCAGGCTATTTATTCTTTTTGAGAATCAGTTTTCTCTCTTCTGTGAAATGGGTGTATAAGCAGCTGCATTTCAAGATCTTCATTCAGACTCTGTGAGATTAGGTAGAAGAAAGAAGTCTGCTCATGGTTGCCTGGCCTATTTTTTGTGTTTTCTTTCTATTAACCTTCAACAGGACTAGGCTGGACTGGTGAGGCGGTAGAGTGGACCCGTTGCTTCTTTAGAGACTGGCTCAGTGGTTTCAGTTGTTGCATTGCTGTAATTGTTGCTGTTTTGCTTCTGATCTTAATACTTAAAAAATACTTTTCTTACTTTAAATTGACTACAATTTCCTTTTGATAAGATAAATTGCATTGATTGCTGTTTGAACATTGAACCAATAAATAAATCCTACTTGGTTGTGGTATAAAATTCTATTAATGCATTTTTAATTTATTTCCTAATTTCTGTAAATCTGACATCTATGTACATGATATTAATCATTTAGATATTCATCATTAACTTTCTTTTTTTATATCTTTTTTTTATTTTGGTAATAGCATAATACTAGCCTCATAGAATGAATTAGGACATATTCCTTTGTTTCTATTTTTTGAAAGAAATTGCAGAGAATTAGTATAATTTCTTTCTGAAGTCTGTTAAAATTTACCAGTAAAACCACCTAGACTTGATTCATTCTTTTTTCTTGGAAGATTATTAATTATTGTTTCAATTAAAATGATATATAATGCCATTTAGCATATTTATTTCTCCTTATGTGTGTTTAGTAATTTGTATCTCTCAAGAATTAATCTGTTTCATCTAAATTATCAAATTTGTAGACATAGCATTGTTCACAGTATTCTTGTATTGTTTTAATGTCTGTGGGGTCAGTAGTAATGGCCTCTTTCATCTCTGAGATTGGTCATTTGTGTTCTCTCTCTTTTATTCTTGGTTAGCCTTGTCGGGGTGGTGTTTTCATGTTGGCTGTCGGTGCCATCTTAACCAGAAGATTTGTTAGGCAGTTTGTATATGTTGTTTATTCGGTCCTCATGAAAGCATTATTGACTCAGATATTCCTATCAATATTTTACAGACGAAGAAACAGAGAATCGTGTCCTATTTTGTAAGAAGGGGGAACAATATGAGAAGTTTTCTAGGAACTCCTCTGTTCCTTACATAGTTGGGGATTACTTTTCTACTGCAGTCGCCCCCTCTTTAGGCTGCATTAACTGTACAGTTTTCCAGGAGGAGATCATTGGACAGGAACCAAACAAAACAGTTTAATTTTGGCAGAGTGTTGCCTTTCAATTCCACTGAAATTAAAATGGCAGTGGTAACCTTAGTTGTATTACTCTTAAGTAATTTTTAATTAAGGGTCGATTCCGTGCACAGCTGCTTGGATCACAGGGACATGCTCTGTGTCTGTCCCGGTACTACTCAGGGAGGCCAAGCAGCGAGTTCTGTGTTCAGAAAGACATCTCTGTCCTCGGATTTCCTTCCTCGGCGAAATTGCGTGTACAGCACCCACTGAGAGGGCATTTTGCTGTCACTTGCTAAAGAGAGGAGTATAGGTAAGTATGTGAAACTTGTTTGACATTAATAAACAACCCGGGCAATTCAAAGAAATTCACTATAGTAAAGACACTTCCGTAAAAGGTGGCTGACTGATAGCTTAGCCGAAACGCAATACCTGGTAGTTCATGGCAATTTTCTCTAATGAGAGTAGATACTGAATTTATTTCAGAAGTGCCTCCAGAGTTCTCCTTATGCTACCGAGACGGTACCGCTTTTTTGCAAAGCACACGGTGTTAGAGCAAATACTCCAGGCCATAGAACAGCGATGTGCGTGTGCTCGCGCATGTGTGTGTACACGCTGAGGGAAGAGGGTTTTGTTCCGCGCGCTATTGACTTCATATAGACAGATGGATAGACTACATTTCATTACTTTGTGGAGATTGCAAGATCATTCCCAATGTAGAATTTGTTAATGAAAAGCAAAAGAGAGTGAGTTAAAGAAATTTATTTGATTTCAATAAGCAACTCATGGGTAATTCCCTCTACAATATTTTAAACAAATATGCTATTAAAGGTTTGCATCCCATTCTCTGCACAACTTCTTTCATTCCTCTTTTTAAATTAAGTTATAGAATACCAAAACCCAATCACCTACTTTAAAATTCTCTCCGGCATTTTAACTACAAAGTCAGAACAGTTACGCTTGCTAATTCAGTAGGCTCCTGGCATGATGTGGAGGGCGAGAATCTGCTCTTTTCAATATACTTACAAGAGATTCAGGGTGTGTTTTCCTGCTGTTTCTGCCATGGGTGAACTGTGCAACCTCTGCAGATAATGTGCCCTTTGGAGGTCTACATCCTTATTTTTAAGCGGAATTAGAATACCTGTCAAATTTTTTTCACAGAATTGACATGGTGGGAAAGTGAGATAGCATACGTGAAAATAGACTTCTTCCTGGTCTTGTGAGGCTCTCTGGCCCACTGTGCCTGCATGTGGCCTATTTTGCAGATAGGAATTTTGTTTCTAAAACTTTTGGAAATCCTATCTGGACAGATGTGAGCACATTGTTGACATGACATTTAATTCTATGAATAATATGCTTTGTCTTCATTTGCTGAGTTTCCTGCAGTTCAGCACATAGAGCTGAGTATAAAATATGCTAATATGTATATGCATATCCATATAGTCTTGGCAGAGGTGAGGTATGATTCAGTGACCCTTTCAAAAGACTCCAAGATGCAAACAATAGCTCTCCAACAAACAGTTTGCTAGAAGGGAGAATGAAGAACAAATAATGAATATAGCAAATATCATTTATGCAGGAAGGTACTGCTCTTGGCCCACTCACAGCTAGTTAAAGATGTTTCGAGTTCTTTTTAAATTTCCAGAATGAGTGGGTTATAGTTAAGGGGCAAAGTGATCACTGAGGATAAAACACAGTGATTCCACTTGTCATGTTAAGAACGCTCTTCATTGTATGGACAAATGATTCAGCACTATGAGTGTTTTAGACCTTTGAACAATACCCTGTTTTCTAAATGCATTTTCTTCCTTCCAAACTGTCAAGGACAGGGTGACCTAAAATTTTATTTTTTTAAAGTTGATATGTTATTCACAACTATATAATTTACCCTTTTCAAGTGCACGATTCAATGGCTTTCAGTACATTCACAGAGTCGCACAATCATCGACACTATCCAATTTATTTTCATCATTTCCAGAGAAACTCCATACCCATTAACTGTCACTCTCATCTCCCCAAACTCCAGTTATCAGCAACCCTCTATGGATTTGCTATTCAGAAAATGTCTTGTAAATGGAATCATACAATACGCACACTTTTATGTCTGGCTTTTTTCATTTAGCATAATATTTTCCAGGTTCATTCATGGTATAGTATATATCACTACATCATTACCTCTTATAGCTCAATAATATTCTCCTGTATGCATATACCACTTATATTTATACAGCCATGAGTTGATGGATATTTGGATTGTTTCTACTTTTTGGCTATTATAAATAATGCTCTATGAAAACTTACATACACATTTTTGAATGAACATTTTCAAAAGCTAATAAACTTTTATTTTTTTAGAGCAGTTTGTGGTTTACAGAAAAATTGAGCTGAAAGTCCAGAGCATATTTGTGTGTTCCCTCTTCCCCACCACTCACCCAATCAGTTTTCCTATTATTAACATATCGTTTTGGTGTTGAATGTTGATTACAACTGATGAACCGATACTGACACATTATTGTTAACTATGGCCCATCTTTTATGTTAGTGTTCATTCTTTTTGTTGTATACTCTATGAGTTCTGCTAAATGCATAATACCATGTATCTCCCTTTACAATATTATATAGAATAATAGTTTCATTGCCTTAAAAATGCCCTGTTCTCTATCTTCCTTCCTTCTTGTCTTCCCCTTCCTTCTTTCCTTTCCTTCCCCTGAACCCCTGACAACCACTAATCTTTTTGCTGTCTCCATGGTTTTGCCTACAACAGAATATCATATGGTTGGAATCATACAGCCTGTAGCATTTTTCAGACTGGCTTCTTTCACTTAACAATATGGGTTTAAGGTCCTTCTCTGTCTTTCCATGGTTTGATAGCTCATTTCCTTTTATCTCTGAATAACATATTATTGTATAGATATACCACAGTTTGTTTATCCACTTACCTATTGAAGAACATCTTGTTTACCTTCATTTTTTGGCAGTTATCAATAAAGCTTCTTTAAAGATTGCGTTTATTTATTTTTGGAGAGAAGGGAAGGGAGGGAGAAATAGAGGGAGAGAAATATCAGTGTGCGATTGCTTCTCACATGGCCCCCACTGAGGACCTGGCCTGAAACCCAGGCATGTTTCCTGACTGGGAATCAAACTCTCGACCCTTTGGTTCTCAGCCCATGATCAATTCACTGAGCTACACCAGCCAGGACTCCATAAAGCTTCTTTAAACATGCATTTGCAGGTTTTTGCATGAACATAGGTTTCCAGCTCATCTGGGTAGATGACTAGAAGTGTGATTGCTGGATGATACAGTAAGATTAGGTTAAGCCCGGTAAGGAACTGCCTAATGTCATGTAGTTGGAATCATACTGAAGCCTTTTCAGTTCCAGCCTCAGCCTCATCCTGCAGAGGGTCTGTGGAGTGTAAGTCCTGTGCCAGTACTTGTACCTCTGTGAGCCAAGGGAAGTTCTTGTTATGGGCTGAATTATGTCACCCTAAATATTCATATATTGAAGTCTTAACCTGTCAGTACCTCAGAATGTGACTACATTTGGAGATGGTGCCTTTGAAAAGATATTTAAGTTAAATGAGGTCATATGGGTAGGCCCTAATCCAACATGACTGGTGTACTTATAGAAAGAGATTTGGACCCAGACACACACAGAGGAAAGAACAAGTCAAGACACAGGGAAGAGACAAGCCAAGGAGGTGCACTCATAAATCACCCATCATAAATGGGCAAATGTGTTGAAAAAGTCTTTAAAAAAAAATTCACTGAGGCTCTCACAACAATGCCGGCTGGTACACTGATACAGATGGATTCCTAGAACACTCATGTAGTGGAAGAAGCCTGTACTACAAGGGGCCTGCCCTCCAGAAGACAATTCCAGGTTTTTGTTTTTTGTGGGGGGTTTTTGGTCTCTCCTTGTAAATGTTTGTCTGTTCCAAATATTAGGAGGTTTTACTGACTCTGCGAGGGCTGCCAGTGTCAGGGTAGCACTCTATTCTTAAGTAATCATTCTAAAATCTCCTAGACAAGCCCTTCTTTTTCCCCATGACAGTTAACAACTACATCTCATATCAGGCAGCAGAGTCCTTGTCAGAAGAAAAGGAGAAATGAGTTCCTGATCCAATATTCAACTCTAATTTAAGGGAATTTTCTTTTTAAAAATCTCACAAGATCTTGATACTTCCTATACACAGGGAAAGGATCTAGGTAGATCTGTTGCTCTTGACATTTGGCATAGATTAGCTGACTATCATATTGATTTAAAATCTGCCTATCAAGGGAAAATGTAAAGGTGAAAAATATCTAATGTGTTTTCTGGTGGTCCTATTTAATCAAAAATGCGAAGGACATTTGTTGACCATAATTATAACAGGGTCCAGCCAAGAGGGGGGCCACAGATAGGGATTTGGAATGGGGTCCAGAACTCAAGGTGTCCAGGAAATATTAGAAAGATATATAGGATGTCTTCACTCCTATCCCACCCACCACAGGTGTGAGTTTGGGGCAGGGACACATGGAGTAGGGCCATTGAGAGCTGTTTTGCATAGCAACAGCTTTGCAGCTACCCTCTGGCATGGTTATTTAACATATCTATAACCTTTAACTGGTTGCATAGATATGTTAAAGAGCTGTGGCCGTGCTTTGATCCAGGGGGTTGAAAGTGACTTCCACCCAAGATGTAACTGGGAGGCAACTCCCCCTGTTTATAGTGCCTGCGTGAGAGCTTGGAGATGATTGGCTCCATGCCTTGGGGCCACACCTGCCCAAACTCACTATGGCAGCTCAGTAAAGCTGGAAGGATACAGGAATGCTGGCAGGTGTAACTGATTGTAGGAGAATCAGCAAATGGGGCTGCAGAGGAAGATTGGTGTGGGAATTTAAACCCAGATGCAGCAGCCATTGAGGAGAGAACCATGCAGTTTTGGCAGATTGGAGACCCTTGCAGCTTTGCCAGGGGAGAACCACATGGCTTTGGGGTGCTCCCTTTTGCCGCATGGCTTAGGAAGCAGGAGAGACTTTGCCTAGAAGCAAAGGGATGAAAGGACTTGCTGGTGGGCCATGAGAAGGTGCCACATGGCTTTGGATTAGCTGGAGATCTGGCAGCAACACAGCTGATGGTGCTGGGATCCTGAATCGTGGACTTCTGCTTCTGTTCCTAAGATATGGTACTCCAGATTGGAGCAGAGGGAGAAGGAAGGACTGTGGGTATCCTAAAAGACTTCAGTATTTTAATGAAGACATTGGGTCACTACTTTAAGTCAGTATAGCTTTAAATAAATATTTCATTTCCTTTTCACAAATCTTTGGCATTGAGAGAGGTCTTTTTTCTGGTAGCAGGCATAGCGAACATGGGGGGTCCTTTTGGTAGTAGTACATTGTACCACCACCGCCCCCCACCCCACCCTTGGACCTGTTCTGTAACATAATGGTGCCTGCACCTGGAGAAGAGATAGGAAATTTACCAGCTAGAGGGTATTGGATTCCACACTGTCATTGTGTATGCAGAGATTCTAGTTAAAACCTGTGTTTATAATATACCCTGGTAGGTTAGAGTTAGTAACTTAAGTAAATGTCAAAATGGATCAAGTCAGTGATGCAAAACTGTGCTCAGTTAATGCAAGAAGTTAGACATCAAAGACATGGAAGCTGTAATTGTTGAAATGGAGGAGAAGGTTGACCAAGGACAGTAGTAGCTGGCAACTGTGGTGCTGACGTCTCCCATAGACACTAATTGATTCTCAAATAGGTGGGCAATAAGAAACATAGAAATGAGAGACACAGAGAAGGAGCAAATAAAGCCAGTCATTAAACTTTCTCTGTAGATTTTTTATTTGATGTAGAAACTCTCATGGAATGTCACATGTGTGTGGCAGGATTCTCAGAGTCCTAAATATGCACAGCCTTCAGAATGGTTATATGCAGGAAGTTGTCCTCTGTGTTAGGACAGATTAGGCTATGCTGCAGTAACAAATAAACCCTTAAGTATCTTCAGTTTAACATACTAAAATTAGTCACCCACATTATAATAGAGTGTGGGCCAGGGGCTACTCAGTAGCCCTCTTTTAAGTGATGACTTGGGGTGCTAGAATGTTTCTGTACAGAGGCTATGTCATATTCAACAACTGACTCCTGTGTAACCAATAAAAGAGAAGAGAGGTTTTTGGGGGATGCGGCATGTTTTATAACAATTTCCCTCTCTTCTAGCTACATATCTTGGACCAGGACCCAGTAAGGGTCCTAACTGTAACAGTGGTTGGTAGTCTGCCCATGGGCTCTCGAAGAAGACATGGAATCATTATCTCTGCTTCAGTTTTTAAGAGTATTAGGAGAAAGGCTACGTTGGTATGTGGCACGTGTGTGGAAGTCTCTGGAAAGGGTTCATTGCTAACATGAAGAAATACCTTATTGATGATGGGAGGCAGAATACACTGATGGTTCAGCTTTCAAAAATGTATTAGCACTAGATATGTTAACACTAACTGTGTTAAACACTTGATGAACCACTTGATAAACATCTCAGTCATCAAATAGAGGAGAAGACATAGATAAAGAAGAATAATTTGGGCCTACATTATTATAATTTCCATATTAACAACTGTTACATTTTGTCCATAGGATTTCCATCAACGATTGTTACCAACTTTAAACTGTCTGGGCTGAGATTTAGCCTCTGTGTGAGGATTAAAACGTTGTCTGTAAGGTCAGGGCCACTTGTGTCATTCTACAAGAGCGTAATCTTCTCTCTCTCTATTTTTTTTTTTTTTTGCACATTGGGTAGATTTGATATAATCTCTGTAGCCTACAAAATAATTTTTATTTGCAAAGAAAATTATTGAGGGTAGAAACAAAAGACTATTTTCCAATCTCATGTGTCTTATTCACCAGTATTGGAATTTTAAAGATTCTATTTGCCATCTGTTATTTTCTTTATTCCAATAATCATACATACTTATTTTTTCTCTTAATGCAATAGTAATTTGTTTTCTGCAGTGACTTACTCAAAATGTGTACTTCACATTCTGAAGGGTCTACAAACCCTGCACTCTGTGTTTTTTTTTTCCCTTGGAATACAGTTACTTTCTTGGACTTAGAGGTTGCAAAAAAACAAAAAGAGTGAAGTGCAGGATTTTTAATAAGTATGAGTCAAAGGATATTTTTCCATGAAGTGTAACAGTGAATTTTTACCCGAAGTTTAGCCTATTTAGTGGATATGCTGTGTAGAATGTGAGTGTCCTCTGTTTCTGCTTTTAGTTCAGTGAATAGACATATGTGGTGGTTTTGGAATCTGAATCCGTATTTTATTTTTTGAGCTCTTAAATGAGCATTTGCCTCTCCATACGGTAGCTCCCTCATCTATAAGATAGGGTCATTGTCGTACCAATCCAGTAGGATAGCTGTAAAAAGAGGTCAGAGGAGGAAGTGCTCAACCAGTTTTTATTCTAGTGATAGTGGTAGGCAAAGGTTGGATATTATGATGATGGTTAATACTATCACATTATTCAACTATCAATTAACTGCAGAATGATGGCTCATTTAACCTTATTATTTTGTTAAGCCCAACACAAACATCTCCATTCTGATGGAGAATATGCCAAATTCTTTCATTACTGCATCAAATGTAGCCTAAATTTTCAAGGGTAAGGGTGGGGACTCTTCATTTTTCTGGCTCTACCCAGAGTGAGTATTAAGGAGTCAATTATCATTCTTTTAGCAGCTCTAGTTAGAAGTATATCTCAATTTAATTGTGTGTTTTGTGGATAGTCCTCTATCTCATACCATACCAGGCATATAAGTACTTAATAACTATATGTTAAATAAATGGATATATTTTCACAATGAAATTATCAGCCTTCACTTAGAATGAAGAAACTTCCTTCTGAAATTATTTTCCTGGGGCTTACATTCATGTTACTTGAACATTCATTATGTAAATTCAGAAATTTAGCATTTTTGTAACCATAGCTTGTCCATCTAGGAAACTGAACAATCAACTTTCATTGTAAACACTACAAGAGAAGCCTCACTAAAAAAAAAAAAAAGTTAAAGTGATGGACTTCAGGTAAGCAGAAGAAACCTAGCTCCTGGGAGCCTCAGGTATCCTTGGCTTATAGATCAGCATTTTTGGTTCTCTATTCATAACACCTTCCCTCTGTGCCTATCTGTGTCTAGATTTGCCCTTTTCCGTAAGGATACTGTCATATTGGATTAGGGCCTACTTTAATAACTTCATCTTAACTTGATCACCTCTGTAAAGATCCTATTTCCAAATAAGGCCACACTCTGGTGTAAGTATTTCAACATATCTTTTTTGGGGGGATATTCACCATTAAATCAACATGTAAATTTTATGGATGTTTAACAGATTAGGAGTAGTTCAATTCATATGGAAAGAATTTGAAAAGGATACAGGATTGCAACACCTGCAGGGTGTTATCATCATCATTATTAGAAGGGGTGCTCCTTTATTTACAAGTGAACTTGAACATTGAATAGGTTGTATACTATTTTAATTTAAATACAATGCACTCAATAAATGATCCTTAGTCTTTAGGCTACCATTAAATCTTTGTCTTAGTTTTTCTGCAGAAGAAAACTTTTAAAATTCTGTTTTCAATGAGGAAAAATCAACCCTAAAAACAGGATTCACTTAGCGTTAATGAAAGCTAAATGGAATGAGCCCACGTTGCCGCTGTTCAGTTAGGGGCGCACCTGTCTGTGGCTCTCCAGCTCCCACTGTAAATTATTGTACTACTGTGCCTATCTTCTTAAAGAGATGACGATTCCCACACAAACCTCAGAAATCAGAGAAACCACAGAAATGAATACCTTCATCTTATTTTGCTATGAGAGTTTCGAACAAAACCTTGAAAAGCCTCAAAGAGCAGAGTTCTTGATTCTCAGGGTGAACACAAGTATTGGAGCTGCAAACATGTTTTTCTCTAATCAAATCACAGTGGTGGAGGGGGAGAAGTCTCTGAATGGGAATAAAATTCCCAGTAGTGGTTACAACTGTTATTCCAGCAGCGGGTGACTTGAAACTTTTAGAACATTAAAGCTTTTAGAAAAAAAATAGGAAAAAAAAATAGGAGGCACTAGAGCTTACTTTTGACAATCCCAGTGCTGGCTATACCCCAACGACTCCGTGGTCACTAGGGATGAGACATTGATAGTTGGTAATAAGACTTAAGATATCAAGAAACCCCTTGGAAAGCCCTGGTTTGGGCTGACCCACAGGACTGGGCCTTTAGTTCAGATAACTGCTGAATGGCTGCCTTGCAGTTAATGTTTCACAACCCTCCTACATCGTATTAGTTGAGCAATAATTGAAGTGTATGGGGTGGAGGCAATGGTCTTTAAGCAGGTTTGTGTCGACCCTCATTTCCAGCGTTCTTGATGCTAGAACAACTAACAAAATGGTGGCTGTGTAGGATCAGGTAAGAGTAATGCTGGTGTAGCATTAATGTTAATACTATTCAAGAGTATATTGAAGCAATCTTTTCACTTAGTAACTCTGCAGTTTAGTAGCACTCCTGTTTTTTCTACCCTCGGAAATGAGTGTAACTTGGCTTACAGATAGGTAAAAAAGCATCAATCCGTTTTCTTCTCCCAACACTCTAGTCAGAGTCAGAAGTATGATGTTACAATATTAATTCAGTGGCATTACTATTTAAAGTAAACTCTTTAGAATTGTATTTTGGAAAGGATGGGGAAAGTTATATGTGGGTGGTCCTCAAATCTCTGCATGACTTTCTTTTCTTGGTATCCTTTCTGCAGCAGCTGAGAGATTTTAATAGATAATAGGGAATTAAATAGAAATATCATCTAATAAGCATAATGTGCGCTGTCATGGTTAATTCAAACATAATGAACAATGACTGAATAATAATGGTTGCATCCAGAGGTCTGCCATATGCTCATTCTGGATGATTGTTGTGGATGCATCCTTAAATATGGGTGCCAGGAGCTAGCCAACAGCGCTCCAAGTAATCAGATTTTCTGCTGCTCCCAGTCTCTCAATGGGATTTTAGCTTTTTCAGTTAGTTGAATCATAAAAATGAAATCAGATTCTAAAGGGTTTTATAGATGTGTGTGCAGTGGCAGAAGGAGGGGGGAGGGATAAGGAGAGAAGGAAAGGAAGACAAAGAGGGAAGAGAATGAAACCTTAATGCTATTTTTCCCTAGACCACAAGAAGCATCTTCTGAATTAGAAACAGTCTGTTTACCAATCTTCCTTCCCCCATCTGAAGATTAATTAACTTCTGCTCTGTATAAAGCTGGCATGCTAATGGAACACAGTATACTTAAGTGGACGTTTTTCTCCGTATAACATTCTAATGTCTAATTAAAGTCCAAATTACAAAGTATTCTGATATGTAAGTAAAGCCAAAGTGATCCTTCTATTGTGTAAAATTAGTCACTGTATTCAGCTCACTCATTGGCTAACTAATGTTTAGTCTGAATGAACTGAGGGATTGCAGACTTTGTTCTGATTTGCTGGAAGGAACCGGGTGTCTCACTTGGGCGAGGTACAGGGGAAAGCCCTTTTTGAAGGAACAGAGAGGAAATCCGATTTCTGTTAGATTGTATAGATTGGAGTGTTAACTGTTTTACTTATGGTCTTGAGCAAGGCCCTGAAGCTCTGAGACTTTCACACTCATTGCAATGGTGAGGATACGGTGAGAACCATGTGGAGAATGTGAAGTTAAATCACTTTGTGAACTCTTAACTAGGCCAATACTCAAAGAATGATGTGTGGTCCAGCAGTGTCGGCATCACATGGGAGCTTGTGAAAAATGCAGAATCTCAGGCCTACCCCCAGATCAATTGAATTGGAATCTGCATTTCAACAAGATCCCCAGGGAATTTATAGCCACATTAGAATTTGAGAATTACTTTGCTATGTCTGTATTAATTTTGAGTGTATTATAAAAACATTATTCAAAAATAAAACTTTGAAAAACTTAAATGATATATTGGACACGATCTTCTGATCTTTTGAAAGATTACTGATAAATGAATAAGCCCCCTACAAAAGAAAAATTCTGAACAAGAAGCCAATATTTAAAAAAAAAATCTAGAAACAATATCCACATACCTCTCCAAGGCATGTCTTAGGGTACATAAACAGGAAGTTTAAACAATCCACCTTCTGTTTTAACCTTTCTACGGCATGCACGGCATTGATTAGTATGATGTCTGTGGATGTGCACAATGATCTGGAGGTTTATTATGTTAGCATTTTAATGCTGAAGAAAGAAAGGCATTTATGGCTTCATAAAAGATTTTCTTCCACAAGTGTTGAAATATACTCTTTCATTATACTCAATAACCTGAAGATTTAAACCTTAAGCCTTGCAAATTCTGGTAATTCATGCCTCTGATTGCACTTTCTTCTTGCAGCAGCATCAGCAGCAGCGCTGTGTGAAAAGAGTAGGGTACGCTTGCAGTGTCATGGAAAATTTCAAATCCAAACAGAAATAGATGCTGAAATTTCCATTCTTTTTCCCAATGAGACTTTTGATTCAGAGGAAAGAGAAGAAAATGGGAGGAAGTACACTTTGATTAATTGGTTTAATCTTGAGGAGTTTGGGGGAAATATAACCTATTTACTTCTTATACCACTTTGATAACTACTCCCTATGGACTGAAACTATATTTTAGCACATTGCAGGATATACAGTGAAGGTGTAGCAGTAACATACAATCTGGAATAAATAAGATTTGAAAGTAGCCCGGTTAACCAAGAAACGTAGTAGAAGTGGTCATTTTTCATCATTGACTTGGCTAAACAGTTTTTAAATACAAGACTAAAACTCATGTGAATAAAAATGTAAAAAAATACTCAAGTGTGATTTGCATTCTGTATCCATACAAGAAAAAGTAAATTGAAACTTAGCAACCATCAAGTTTATTTCTCAATGGGAGAAAAGACATACACTCAAAACCTTTTGAGATAAAAAAATAACTGGTTTAATCACATCTGCAATGACTAACAATCCCTAAATGCTTCCAGAGTTTTGAATATCATATGTATGAACTTTCTATTGTCTAGTAGACAGTTCCCTCACTCTGTCTTTCCCAAACACACTCTGCTGTCCCCCAAGGCCATTAGGAATGTGTTCAGACACCAGTGTGGAGCAGTGAGTGAGACAGAGGGTGTTTAGGTCTCTCACGAAGCACTAGAAGTTCAAAGGCAGGCTGTTTGGTTAGTGCAGTGGCTCCACGATGCCATCAAGGACCCAGACTCTTTTAACCCCCTTTTCCTATTCTTAGTATGTTGGTGATGGCTTCTTTATTAGAAGTGAAATGGCTATCCCAGTTTTAGGCATCATATCTTTACAATAGGATCCTTAGCACAAAAGAGTTAGCAGGTGGCAAAAAGATCTTACCTCACCATCTCTACTGTTATCAGACAAGAAAATCTATTTTTTAAAAGAATTATTTATTTATTTATTTATTTACTTATTTATTTATTGGGGTGATATTGGTTAATATAATTACATAGGTTTCAGGTGTACAGTTCTGTAATATAAATGGTGATGGAAAATCTTTACCAGTCACTCCCAATAAACAACTCATCGAGTCTCATTGTCCCCCTGGTGGTCATTGGTACTCTGTGCTTTAAGGAGGGCAGTAAAGTAACAGGCTGCTTGAGTTTCTTTAGTGAAAGGCAGGCTGGAGAGAAGAAGGGGTTTGAGAAGGGTGAAGGGGTGGTTCACTGACATTGCTGCTGGATGGACGAACACACTTTGAGTAACAAAGTTCTGTATTGTGTCTGGTGTATTATATATTGGGAGGAGGGTGGGATAATTATATCTTTATGCAATTACATCTATGCCCAATGTTATCCTATTTCTTCCGTCTGTCATTCTCTGTGTGCAGTTCAGTAAGTTCTTTGTCTCTTTTATTTTCTCACTTGTTTCCCCCAAGCACTATTAATGGGATAATATATGTAAAGTGTTTGGCACAAACATACTGACCGCAAACTCCTTTAACCTTCCCTTTTCTTTTTCTAACCTTGCTTATTTAACTGATAAAAGACTGTCTTCTTCCCTCCACTCTTTTATTTCTCTTTTAAAATTCCATTTATAAATGTAAAATATAAATACTACCTAAACTGATCAATGTAAGTTTAGTGGCAGTAATATTCACATATCAAAGAAATACAAAGCCCTATGTTGTGATTTAAAAACAAATTGTAAGAATGATTTTTAGCCACCTCCAATGTTGATGGGAAGGCTTAGAATATATTTAACAAGTTGTCACAGAATTCTGTATTCAAATGAATACCTCCTTCTCTAATTGAACTTGTTATTTCTTAACAACAGCACTCCCAGGAAATAAAGCACGATTTCTCAGGCAATGTTATTGTTTCCCTGTTTTGTTTAATTACAATACAAATGTACAGTAGAATTATTTACAACTATGTCACATTGTCAATTTGAAGGATTTCAGTTACACTGAAGGCTAAGCTGACTTTTATGAACTCAACTAGAAATCATTTGTACTCATGATTTTATTGGAAAATACATTTTGGCTTCTAGTCAATGAACTGACATACACACCTTTAGGTATGCTAACATTTTATTGGTCAAAGACAACTTATATTCTACAAATAGTACTGACAGATGGAGCTTTTTGGGTGATAGGAATGCCATATATCTTCATTGTCCAGTGTGGTAGCACCAGCCATGTATGACTATTGGGCACTTGAAACATGGCTAGTTGAACTAAGCAACTGATTTTTAAATTTTATTTAATTTTAATTAAGCTAAATTTAATGAGCCATTTGTGACTAGCAGCTACCACAGTAGACAGATACCTCTCAAGGCACTGCAAAGTTTTTGGCCCTGTGAGTTTCCTTTACCATTGTTAGTGATTGAAGGGTTGGCTCTAGAGGTTGCAAGTAGTGTCTGAGAGTCTACTTAATTTTTTAGAAATGGAATTGTATAATATAAATGGGGCTGACCTAGCTACTTTTAGTTGTGCATATGTATTTATAGTAAAAAATGCATAATGGATATTTTAGGTACAAGAGGACACAATACTAATTAAAATTTTCTGACAGGGAATAGCAAAGGCATAGAAGATTGCAATGATTATTTGAAGAGTAATTCTCTTTTTTACGTTGAAGACATAATTGGACTTTAGAGTTTTGTGTCCATCTGAGTGAAAATTATTCTCATTGTGTTAATACAGTCATCATTTAATTATTCATGTCCATGACATGGGTTAGTGACATTGCTTTTCATTACTGTCCTTAATTTGCTCATTTATTATGCCTACTACACCAACTTTCAAAAGGAATTGGAGATGATTCATTCATATTATCACTTTGCTTATTAAGTATTTGAATATTTATAAAGCTTGAATATAGCTGCTTACACAGTAAAAATGCTCAGCTGTAAAGGACCTTGTGGTATTTACATTTTATATCACACCTGTCCTCATCTTATTTTTCTTATCCTTAGATTCCATTTGGTCATATTTTTTTAATTACTTACACTTTAAAAACTTTTGTATATAGCTTTAAAAGCTACCTGAAACTCTTGTTTAATAAGGCATGATAAAAATCCAAAAGTAAAAGGAACTAAATGCATTAAAAAATACTTATGAAATTTCCCTCAAATGGCTACAAATCTATACATTTATAATCTTCTGAAAGGAGTTTTAGAAATATGTATTCAAAGTAATTTAAAATATACATTCTTTTGATCTAGCTATTGTACTTCTAGATATTTTTCTTAAGAAAACAATGAAATAATTTAGAAAGAAATATAGATGAAAGTTGGGGGGGGGGCTCCACCCGCAGGGCCCCCTGTCTGCCACGGATGAGAATAAGTCTACCAAGACATGATCTGCTTGGGGAGGAAAGGTGGCCGATCTCTCACAGGAGAAGGACCAGGAGCCTGTTCCTCAATGGGCTTTTATTGGGTTCATTTGCACAAGAATACAGGTAAAGCTCATTAATCATTGTCAGGCAGTAAGGATCAAACAATAGATAACAAAGAACTCTGAGGGCCTATTTTGAGTCAGGGTCAGATAGCTAAAGAGCTGTAAAACTTTGAGGAACAAACTTACTTCTTATTTGGGCCCTTATCATTTATTTGAGAACATTCTAAATAAAGCAGGTTTCACAGGATTTTACATATTCTTTCTTAGGCCTGGTCACCCCGGGAACCCGCCCTTTTCAGCACAGGGCTGTACCACCCTCTGTAATTGTTTCAGGCTTAGGTGGAGCAAGGGAAGTAAGACAGCTAAGAGATTAGGGGATTTTCTTGCAGACAATGAGGACTCAGGCAATGTCAAAGCCGAGGGGTAAGGGTCCATCACCCCCTTTTGCTGTAACCCTCAAAGTCCTTCCTTGGGAGCCTCCCATGTGATTATGCCTGTCTTAGGTTGTTCCCCCCTTGGGGAATCTTACCCATCATTGGCTAACCAACCAAGCATTGGGGGTCAGTTATGGATGAAGTAAAAGGGGCAGAAGTGGTGCTCCTGCCATGGAGATAAGCTTTGTCTCCTTGGTGGCTTAAAGTCCAAGGTCGCTCCCTCAGCCTTAGCCTTGGCAGGGGTTACAGCTTCTGAAACCAGGCAGGGCAGTTCCCAACATGAAAGCATGTGGATTATATTTTTTATTTCTAATAATTATGTATAAAAATTTGAAAATAGCATAAATGTTCACTGGGAACATATTGGATAGGTCAATTTATACAAGCAAATTTGAACATTATGTATCATTAAAACAATGACATAAATCTATACTTATTGATACTGAAAGTTACTGATATTATAGTAATAAAAAAGTAGGTTACAAAAGAGTATTTGAAGAAAAATTTTGTTTGGTTCAAAACAGTGTGTATATTTATATTGAATATTGAATAAATGACATCATTTTAATGGTACTTATGCCTTGTGGTGGGATTAAGCGTGATATCAAATTTATTTTTCCCCTTAAGTGTTAACCATGTGTATAAAGGCTGATCTTCAGCTGCTATGTTTTCTTAAAGCCATAGCAGTGGCTAAAATGTGAAAAAACCTCCCCATTATCTGAAAGAGAGTTAATATTCAGAGCTTTCTTATTGAGTGTGGCCCTGTCTCTGGTCATCTAGACTCTTCCTTTCAAACCTTCTGTATCTCCCATGATGTAGGAGCTGAAGTAACTACATCCCTGGGACCTCCCAGGTTTTAGCCAATGTCTGCTGACAACTTGGTACCCAGGAACAATTGTTGATAAATGTTTAAAAATTATTCTTGTCTATGTATAACCTTCATATTACTAAAAAACCCTATTTTTATTTTGAAACAAAAACAAATATAACATAGTTCATCAATTGTAGCAGAAGGATGCGTTACAACCTAAAGAAATTACTTTCCTACCTCTGTAAACCTACCTAATATACATCTGTCCCTACACAACTGAGAAAAGAGAAGTTTAAAATGAAATGTTAGCTTCCCGTTGGTGCCTTTACATCAAAAGTTGAGGCCATGGACATTTATCAAAGACTGGAGAGCAATCAGAATGAGACTGGCCCGAGTTTTCCTACAATCTCCATAGTTGGCCTTTATAGAGCTGATATTTAATGTTGTTTTTAGAACTGGGTAGAAATATCAAAATATCATCAACATCTCTATTTAAATATAGGTACAACCTCAACTCCCTCCTCTAGATCATACACCTGTCAATGTACTTTCTGGGGAAGAAGCAAAAACGGGGAAGCAGTGAAAACTGTGAGGAAGCACAAGAGGCTTGTGGACAATCTACAGTGGGTTTCAAAGTCAGGAGGTAACTCTAAGGAGACCACTCACCTGCTCCCCATGGACTTCTCTTCGTAGAGTTCTAAGAAGCTCAGTTACTTGTTTCTGTGACTAGCAGCAGGTTTGAGGCAGGCAGGGTTTTTGGGCTGCCGGGAAGAACATGCTTGGTCATGCGGATTAGTTTGAGCTGACTCCCGTTTACACAGGCAGGGGCTGTGTCCCACCAGCTATTTATTTGGAAAATGACAGTCTCACACTTGGAAGTTTTTCAAACAGAACTTTGGAAATCTAAACACACAATCCATTGACTTGAATATGATGTTTTTGTTTTTTTCTTTAGATTATGGGTATGTGTATGTGTGTACATTGTATTAGAGCACCAAGAAATGACCTCTAATGATAAAACAGTAATTAATTAGATAAAAAACTATTAATTTCTGATGCAGTATGTCTAGGGGCCACAGATTGGAAACCTCTGACTTGCCGATCTCTCTCTGCAGAGTCTACTAGCTTTAACATTTCATGCCGTGGTTTCCTAAGAATGGATCAGAAGCTACATGGTGGGTCCAGCAACCTGTGTTTTACCAAGTTCTCTCTTAAGTCATGACTGTACTATTATTATTTTTTCTTTAAAATTGAGATGTAATTGACATATAACATTTATATTAGTTCCACATGTATAACATAATGATGTGTTATTTGTATATATTTCAAAATGGTCACCACAATAAGTCTAGCTGACATCTGTCACTGTCCAGAGTTATAGTTTTTCTTGTGATGAGAATGTTTAAAATCTGCTCTCTTAGAAACCTTCAAATATGCAGTATAGTAATTTAAGTGTAGTTAGCATGTATATCATGTCACCAGGACTCATTTATTTTATAACTGGAAGTTTGTACCTTTTGGTTACCTTTACCCAACCCCCACTACTAGTCATCACCAGTCTGTTCTCTGTATTTATGAACTTTTTTGTAAGATTCCATATGTAAGTGAGATCATACAGTATTTGTATTTCTCTGATTTATTTCACTTAGCACAGTACCCTGAAGGTCCATCCATGTTGTTGCAAATGGCAAGACTTCCTTCTTTTCTATGATTGAATAATATTCATTATATACATGTGACATCTTTTTGCATTAGTGTTTTTGTTTTCTTCAGATGAATACCCAGAAGTGGAATCTCTGGATCACATGGTATTTCTATTTTTAATTTTTGGAGGAACCTCCATGGTGTTTTTCAGAGTGGCTTCACTAATTTACATTCTTACCAGTAGTGCTCAGTCTTCTCATTTCTGCACATCCTTGACAACACCTGTTATTGCTCATCTTTTGATGACAGCATTCTCACAGCTGTGAGGTGATAGCTCATTGTGGTTTTGATTTGCATTTCCCTGATGCTTAGTGATTTGAGCAGCTTCCCATGAGCCTGTTGGCCATCTGTAGGTCCTCTGTGGAAGCATGTGGGTTCAGATCCTCTGCCCATTTTTATGACTGTCCTATTATATATTACTTTGAGTTCTAGATAAAGAGCCTATATAATTCAAATGGGTTAACTTTAGAAAAAATTCCTTGCAAATAAATAAAATAGTTTTAAAAGGTGCTGTGTTATTTCCATCGAAAGTAACAGGATTTGTCTCAAATAGGACATTTTTTAGCTCATATAACTGGAATTCTACTGGGATGATAGACTCAAGTATGATCTGTAGATCAACACCACCACCAAAGACAGAACTTCCCATTTTAATGCCTGTTTCCATCATTGTCCCAAGAGGGCCACCAGTGGCTCTTTAGTGTTCTAGCATGAAAAGGAGAAAGAAAAGCACTCTTTCCTGAACATGGTACATAATACTTTTCTCTGGTGTGACTTAGCCTCTTCGGTCACATCCTTATGCCAAGAATGTTACCAGCAGAATGCCTGAGCTGACTGGCCAGGACTGGTCAAGATCAACTCTGTGTCTGAGGATTGGTCTCCACTGTCTGAATGACATGCGGGGAGTAGAGGACACCTGGAAGAACTGTGCTTCACATTGGGAACCAAGCCTGGGGGTGGTGTTGGGTAGGCATACAGAGTATGCACTTTTGGTGCTTACGGATTTGCTTGTTTAGAGATTTCCCTCTGGTGGGAGAAATTATTCCTCTATAATGTATACACATAGTTTAAAACAAAAATACCATTATATAAAAGTGAATGGATGGTATACCGTAAGATTAACATGTCTACTTTCTTTACAATGGGTATTGTGAGCTGAAATGTATTTATTTGACTTACATTGCACCTTCATTACTGTGAGCCCAGGACCCTGATGGCAGTAGGAACACACACACACACACACACACACACACACGCGCGCGCGCGCACCCACACAGTCAAAGTCAATCTCAAGACAAGCACCTATATACAAGTAGCATGCTTATGAAATGTAGGGAACACTGATTAAAGAAAAGGCAGACAATGTGTGTTGTTAAGCAAGTCACTATTCTAGGCCTTTGGAGCAGGTAAATTCTGGGAAATCATGTGAAACGGCACCTCAGAATTATCCCACCTGAATGAGGGATCTGGGAAATTTACATACCAGCTCCCATCATTTATTTGATGAGGGCTTGCCCCAACGGGTGTTAATTCTCTTGGCACTTTGGGTTTACTGTGTGCACAGGCAGAAAGTCATCTGAGGTTCTGGGAAAAATGACTTGGGCCAGAAAACAGTTTCCGGTGGTTGGAAGTTGTAAGAGCCCATGACATGATAGGATCTGAGGGTTATGGGTGGGGCTCTGACAGGGTCTGTTACACACTCTATATATTCATACTATATATACACACACACACACACACACACTATACATATACTATATGTGTATATATATACTATATATGTGTATATGTATATATGTATAGTATATATGTGAAATGAAATATATGTGTGTATATGATGGTTACTATTATAATCCCCAATTTACAGATGAAGAAACTGAGGTACAAAGAAGTTAAGGAACTTGCCCAAGGTCGTGCAGCTAATAATTGGCACAAAGGCAATTTAACCTTAAGTCCATGAGGCTTGCGCCTCACCTCTTAACTGTATTGCTGGGATCAGATCCCCCTCCTCCCCAGGGACACTGATTTGTGGCCTTAGATTATTGTAAAAGGCCGTGTTACCACTGTTTTCACTTTTCTGTATGTCATCCTAGGCTTTGGGCCAAATGTCACACTGCCCTTCGGAACAGGCCACCTTGTACAGAATCCAGGCCTTTTGCGGCCCCATGTTGATATTGAATCAGAATTTTCACTAATTGATAACCTTTAAAGGACAGCATCTTTTTGAGCTAATGCAACCAGGAAATTAATTTCAAATGGTTGCAGCTCTGTGTCATGAGGCCAGAGGGTTAGGGAACGGAAACAGTGACTCTCAGCAGGACTTTTCTTACACAGCAAACATGTAAAGATTTAGAGGCCCAGTCAAGCACATACTGTTTATTTCCGCTTTAATATATATCCTATGAACAAGCCAGCCGCCTGGGAGCATCTGCCTTATTGTGCTGTTGTACATTTTTTATTTGTCACTTCCATATTGCCTTTGGTATTGTTGTCTAATACACTTCATTATCTTAAAGTGTATTATTTCCTGAGTTTGACAGTGCATTTGGCATTGTACAATACGTGAGAAGAGAAA
The DNA here is from genome assembly GCA_004024845.1 of Tonatia bakeri. Classification (NCBI taxonomy): domain Eukaryota; kingdom Metazoa; phylum Chordata; class Mammalia; order Chiroptera; family Phyllostomidae; genus Tonatia; species Tonatia bakeri. Next base: position 56,549 of record PVIA01003523.1, on the reverse strand, counting down.
TCTGGATCCTGAGTGCTGGCAGTTGTCATCCGTCAGCTCTGCGCTGGTGTGCTGAGAGTAAGCACGGCTTAGTGGGAGGGTGCACGGGTGGGGTCCAGGGATGGGAGACGAGGGAGCCTACCTGTGCCCCAGTGGCATCTTTACTAACGTTCCGTGAACACCACGGAAGTCTTGTGTGTGAAGGCATCCTTCTCCTCCTCCTCCTCCTCATCATCACGACTGTTTCTACAGTGTATTCCTTATATTTTTGAAAGCCAGCTTACCAGAACACTATAGGATATAATACATATTACACTGAGATGCAGGTGGCATATTCCTTTTAAAATAAATATACAACTTGGTGATTTTTACTTATGTATATACCACTATGCAGGTCAAGACATAGAGTATTACCCCCCAAAATTGTTCCCCATTCCCCTTTCTGTCAAAACATTTCCACATGAGATAATCATTATTTTGACTTCTGTGACTATCAGTTAGTTTTGTCATTTCTGAAAATTTATGTAAGGATTCATTATTGTGTCCTCTTTTGAATCTGCCTTATTTTGTTCAAGAATATGTCTATGAGAGTCATGCATGTTTCTATATGTACCTGTGTATTATTATTTTTTTAAATACAGGTTTGTATTGCTCAGTGTGATTTGGTAGTCTATAGTCACATATGGTTATTATGGCTAGTACAACTACAGAACTGAATTTAAAATTGAATTGAGAAGGCTTGTAAGAAAGAAGGTCTCCTGACTTCTGGAGATTGTTGGCAGTCCTTGGCATTCCTTGATTTGTAGATGCATCACTATTTTATTTTCTGTGTTTAGAATTTCTGTGTGTTTCTTTTTCATAGATTCCAGTTCTTTAGTAAAATTTTTGACCTTAATGTTGACTTTCTTGACACATTGATAGATATGGCATCATACCTACCTCTATCTCCTAGTGTTTATATTTGAGTCTGTTGCCTTTTTCCCCCTGGTCTTATTATTTTAATATGTGGTAATGGTTTATTAAATGTTTAGCACATGTGAAAAATGCTGTGAAGCCTCATGAAGGCTCATGGTGATAGTATCCTTTTCCTGAGATGATACTTTGATATGGGTAGAGGGATATCACTTCCATTGGGGGCTTACTCAAAGCTGTAGGTTTGTTTTTAAAGATTGCATTTATTTATTTTTAGAGAGAGGGAAAGGGAAGGAGAAAGAGAGGGAGAGAAACATCAATGTGTGGTTGCCTCTCACACACCCCCTACTGGGGACCTGGCCCGTAATGCAGGCATGTGCTCTGACTGGGAATCAAACCAGCAACCCTTGGGTTTGCAAGGCTGCCCTCAATCCACTGAGCCACACCAGTCAGGTCTCAAAGCTGGAGTTCTTATATGATGCAGTCTACTGTTCAAACACTCTTATCTTCTATCTCTTCTGGTAATCCACTTGAGACCCTAAGACTATTTGTAGGTCCTATTTTGGGACAATTTTTAAAGCCTATTTTATCTTCCTAGTGCCACATAACTATTAATAAAACTCCTCTGTGCCTTCAGCTCTTTTCTTCCTTTCTACTTGGCTTCTTAGTATTTTGTCCAGCACAATTTAAGAATTGGTAAATATCTCAAGGGCAAAACTTGTGCTGAGTGTTGAGATCAGCTCTCTTTAGACACTTGGCCTCTCAGCTTCTTCTAATTTGGTAGCTCCAAATGCCATTTAGTCTCATCAGCGCCATAAGATTGTCAAAAGCTCTTCTGGCTCATCTGCCACTTAGTGGCTGACATCTGCCAGCCTTATTAGCTTCTCATTCTGTACCAAGAACTGGCAAATGACCCAAAGGGAAAAGCAGTGTACAGAAGTTGGGCTCAAGGATCTTTTTTTCCCATTATCTTGGCCTCTGTAGTCCCAGCTTTGCTTGGCAGGTCCCACTACCTTCACACAGATGTTTTCTTTTGTTATCTGCCTTTATCTAGTTCTCACTGGGAGCTTTGTTCTTTACTCTTCTTAATCAGCTAGCATTTTAAGCAGAACTCAGAGAGACATGGAGTTTTATTAAAATTGAATTTCAATCACAAGTGTCATATCCTATTCTTTCCCTCACTGAAATCCATATACTATATGCTTTGAAATAAAAATAAGAACTCCCCTCTCTCTCTGGTCCATCAGCCCAATAGTAAGTATTAAAAAGAGTGCAGTGTGATGCATACTGAAAACACGTTTTTAATGCAACCTTCACTGGAAATGAAAAGGGTGTTCTAGGGTAAGTCATGTCACTTTGCTTGGCTCTCTGATGACTTCTTTTATATACAGGCTTCGCTTTCTACCTGGGCTACTAAACTAGGTTGGGTTTTATAGCCCTGAGCCTGCCCCGCCATAACTACTACCTCTAATCCCTGAACTGGCCTCATTCCTTGTCACTAATCTCAACTTTATCCTCTGACCTTATCCTACTCCCCTCACCTCCTCATTTTTTCCACTTTTGCCTTGCTAACTGGCCAGGTTATGATATGCGTCTTAAATTTGCCTCAAGATACCTCCCATGTTGCTGTAACTGGCCGTTCTAACTTTGACCGGAACTATCTTATTCTGCCATGGCCTGGTGTGTGCCAGGAGAGTAAGCTTTTGAGAGCTGCATTTTGTAGTCTGGTGCAGGTGGCACACGAGTTTCCACCTGTGTGCCAACTCAAATCCACTGGAGATGGCTGTTTTGGTTGCTGAAAGAGTGCTGTAGCTAATGGGTCATGTGTATCTCAGATGTGAAGGACACTATAAATATTACACTTGTGAAATCTGAATGAGGAAGAGATACCTTTAGATCCTATCTAAGGAAAGGAGGGAGAAAAGAGTTATATTCAATGTTTGTTATATGCTATGTGTTTCTGTGTATTTTACCCCAATGCTTAAAGCAAGGATTTTCCATATCCTAGCCACTGAAGAATCTAATTAGCAAACATTCTCCTTGGCTTGAACTTGAAAATACGAGTATTTGTATTACTATAGTCAATTTACATAAATGCCTACCAATATTCATAGTCATGTATAAATGACTTTTATGGCCAAATATCAAGTTTATTAAGGTATAATTTGCATGTACTGTATGCACAGATATTAAGTATGCAGTTGATCAGTTTTGACAAATGAGTACACCATGTTACCCATCTCTGTGAAGAGAGAGAGAATTCAGATTACCCCTGAATGCTTCCTTGTGGCCCTTAGTCAAGTCCTCATGCCCACCCCAAAATAAACATTGATCTTATTTCTATCATCAGATAATTAGTTTTGCCTATTTAGAACTCTATAAATGTAACTTTACGGTATATACTACTTGGTTTCTGAAGTCTTTCAGAATAATCTTGTTGAGGTTCATTTGTATTATTTGTATATCACTACTTTATTCCTTATAATTACTAAGTAGTATTCCACAATATAAATACACTCTTTATTGCCTCTTTCTTTGTCGATGGGAACTTGAGCTTTTTCAGGTTTGAGTTATGATGAATAAGTCTTTAACAAAGATTTATTTACCAGACTTTTTATGGACATATTCTCATTTACCTTGAATAGATACCTAGGAATGGGACCCCAGGTTGCATTGTATACATCTATAGAAAATATGTGTATTTAACTTTTTAAGAAATGCCTATACTGGTAATGCTCTACACCTTGAAGCCTATTTTATCCACTATGGCCATACCACCTTACTCACAGCTTCTCTCTGTGATTTAAGTTACCCATGACCTGAAAACATTAAACAGAAAATACCAGAAATAAACAATTCCTAAGCTTTAAATTGTGTGTCATTCCGAGCACAGTGATGAAATCTCATGCCATCCCCTCTCTGTCTCACCCAACACACGCATCATTGCTTTGCCAAGTGTGTCCACACTGCTTGTGCTCGCCACCTGTTAGTCACTCAGTCGCCGTCTTGGTTATCACACAGACTGTTGTGGTATCACAGTGCTTGGGTTCAAATAACTCTTTGCATAGCAATAGTCTCAAAACACAAGAACAGTGATACTGACAATTTGGATATGCCAAAAAGAAGCTGTAAAGTGCTTTCTTTAATTGAAAAGGCATGTATATATAGGGAAAATCATAGTATATATTGGATTCAGTACTATCCGCCTTTTCAGGCATCCACTGGGAATCTTGGAATCCCCACAGATAAGGGTGACTACTGTATTCATATAGATTAATATTCATATAGTTCTTGTGTAGTACATGTTTATCTTCCTTTTAATTTGCAACCTGTCTGTATCTTTATATATTTTTAAAATATTTTATTTATTTATTTATGTTTAGAGAGAGAGGAATGGAGGGAGAAAGAGAGAGAGAAAAACATCTTTTGGTTGTCTCTTGTATGTCCCCAACTGGGGACCTGGCCCACAATCCAGGCATGTTCCCTGACCGGGAATCGAACTGGCAAATTTTCAGTCCACAGGCTGGTGCTCAATCCACTGAGCCACACCAGCCAGTGCTGTATCTTTATATTTAAAGAGTACTTCTTATCAGCAAGATACAGTTGAATCTTGCTTTGTAATTTGGTCTGATAGTCTTTGCTGTAATTGGGATGTTTATACTCAATTCAATGTACTCATTAATATATTTGGGTTTAAGTTTGCCAGCTTGGTATCTGAACTATACTTGTCTCACAGGCTTGTCACTACTTTTTTGCTTTTCTGCAAAGAATCAGTTATTTGTTGTGCTCCATTGTCTCTTTTTTGTTGATCTTCCCATTGTGTGTCTATTACTCCCAAAGGTTTCCTCATGTCCCTCAGCAATCCCTCCCTCTCTTCCGCCTCATCTCCAGACAAGCACTGATTTGCTTTCTGCCGCACAGATTATTTTTATATTCCAGAATTTTATATAAATGGAATCATGTAGTAGTGTGTGCTTTTCAAAAATTGATAGACTTTTTGAGCAGATCTAGGTTTATAGGAAAGATAAGCAAAAGGTACCGAGAGTTTCCATACCTACTCACCCCCACTCTGCCCCACCAATTTTCCCTATTTTTGCCATCTTGCTTCAGTGTAGTGCGTTTGTTTCAATTGATGAGCCAATATTGAGACATTGTTACCTAAAGTCCATAGTTTACACTTAGGGTTCATTCTGTGTCTTGTAGAGTGTCATAAGGTTTTGATAGATATTGATTTTGACAAATATATAATGACATGCATTCACCATTACATTATTACACAAAATGATAGTTTTATTGCTCTAAAAATCCCCTGTGCTCCACCTCTCTCCCTTCCACCTGGCTACCACTGATCTTTTTATGGGTTTTGACAAATGCACAATGACATGTATCCACCATTACAATATTACACAGAATAACAGTTTTACTGCCCTAAAATCCCCTGTACCCCCCTCCCTTCCTTCCCCCTGGCAACCACTGATCTCTTTATTGTCTTCATGTATTTGCCTTTCCCAGAATGCCATGTAAGTGGGGCTGTGTGGTCTGCTGCCTTTTCAGATTAACTTCTTTCACCTAGAAATATGTATTTATGTGTTCTTCATGTCCTTTTTGTGGCTTAGTAGCTCGTGTCTTTTTATCACCATGTATGGATGTACCACAGCTGGATTATTCATTCACCTACTGACGAACGTCTCGATCGTTTCCAGGTTTTGTCCACTATGAATGAAGCTGCTGTAAACATTCACCTGCAGCCGTTTGTGTGAACATAGTTTTTAACTTGTTTGGGCAAATACCGAGGCGAATGATTGTTGAATCATATGGTAAGAGTACATTTAGTCACCACCAGCAATGACTGAGAGTTCCTGTCACTTCATGTTCTCACTAGTGTTTGGTATTTTCAGTGTTTTGGAGTTTGGCCACCCAATTAAGTATACAGTGATATTTTGTTATTGTTTTAATTTATGATTCCCTGATAAAATATGATGTGGAGTATCTTTTTATATGTTTATTTTCCATCTGTTTTATTTTCTTTGATAAGATGTCTGTATATATATTTTAGCCATCTTAAAAGGTTAAGCTGTACTTTTTATTGTTGTTGAATATGAAGAATTCTTTATCTTTGGGATAGAATCTTTTATCTGAAAAGTTTTGCAAATTTTTTTCTCTCAGGTCATGATTTTTCTTTTCATTCTATTAATGTACTGTTTTGGCTGGCTTTTTGTTTTTACTAAGCAAACTTATTTATAGACTTATTCATGTTGTTGCATATATTAGTAGTTCATTAAGTTTTATCATAAAGTTGTATTTCATTGTGTGGCTATACCACAAATTACTCATTAATTGCCTGTTAATAGAAAGCTGGTGGTTTCCAGTTTCTGGCCATTGCAAATCAAAGTTCCATAATGTTCATATAGCAGTTTCTATAAGGACATATCATAGACATTCATTTCTCTTGTGTAAAGGGCCAGTTGCAGAACAGACCTAGTATATGGTAAGCATATGTTTAATTTTTAAAAGAAACTTCAGCTGCTTTCCTGTGGTGGTTGCACCATTTTACATTCTTGCCAGTGGTGTGTGAGTACTTCAGTGTCTCCACACCTTTGCTCACAGTTGGTGTAATTGGTTCTCTTCATTTTCACCTCCTGACACTACGTGGTCTTGAGTACTATAACATCGTAATTCGTCAAGTCAAGTCAAGAACTTTGTTCTTCATTTTCAACCTTCAGAGGCAGAGTTGAAATTGATATTGAAAAGGGTAAAAACAACTGTAATGTTTGCCTTTATCAATCTCAAGCAACAGCTTTGAATTTTCTATCCAGGGACCCCAGGACGTTTCCTTTCAGGGGTTCACCAGGTCAACCCTTTTCTCATGAGAAGGCCCAGGCGATTTTTGTTTCTTCACCTTCATCCTCCCGCAGGTGTGCCGTGGAGCCTTGCTGGGCTGTGCGTTGTATGAGGCCGTTGCTCTGGTGGCTGGGAGAATGTGTGCTTGTTCGTACTCGTATTTTTAAAAATTCTCAGTTTTAACTTGGAATGTGGTAAATACTGACCCATGTAACTCACATGGGCAGTGGCTCTGGGATATTCTCAGTGACTCTGTAAAATGTTAAGTCAGTCTGAGACCTAAGACGTAGACAAGAATTAAATATAGAAAAGTGGTGTAATAAAATGTGGGAAAAGTATAGAAATTGAAACAAAGGAAGCAAATATTTAAAGTGTGAGAAACAGAATACTTTCAAAGCTCAGGGTTTACTATATATTCTTCTTCAAACTGGGAAGGGGGAATATAAACACATCTCCGCATGCTGTTTTCAGCCCCAGAGACCTGGCCTTTATTCGGATGTTGACAAAACTCTGGTTTCTTTACTGCTGGACTTGCTGTCTCACTGCTTTGCCCCAGGGTCACCACGGCCTCTTTCTACTGTGCCTGGTCAAATGGAGCATCTTTCAGTTTATGAGAAGCTGCCACTGGTTAACTTGCTTGCGGTGTGAAAATACGCGGCAGGGACTGAGATGCTAGCATCGGGTACTGAAGCCTGCTTGTGCTTCTCAGAGTTTCAGTGGCTCCTGGGATCCTGCCACCCTAGGAAAGCTTAGGGGCCGATGGAAGACAAAGATGTGATGATTTTCATAAAGAATGCAACAGTTTCTGTTTCTTCATGTTTATTGGTAATATTATTTGTTAATATGTTGACGTTTTCACATGAGTGAAGAGAGGGTCTCTAGAATAATCAGACCTTCTCACCTCTAGTTTAGTGTCTTGTGTAGTCATGTGGTTAGTGGGTGATGCCTCCATTTACTACACCAGTGCCCGTAGTGTCTCACACACTCCTTGCTAAGTTTGTCATACGAGACTGAGATTAACAATGCTCTAGGGGGCGGAGGGCAAACGGTTTTAAAATGCTACTAATACAAATCATAGTAATGAATTCTTTGTTAATAATGCAGCTTTAATGCTTATTATGAGAAACCACCTCAGTTTCTTCTGCTATTGATAAAATTACCCTTTTAATGTTAAAATCTCCCCAGAGCACAAGTCTAAAATATAAAACATGGAGTTAAATGAAATTGTCACGTTCTTTTGAAACTGTAATTGATGGTTTCTTCTATTTTCTGCAGACCTCTAACTTGCTTTTACTCCAACAGTTACAAGTTCATTCTTCTTTATACATATAAATACAATGTATTCTTTTCTGCTAGGGTGAAGTTTTGGCATTCACAATGAAACAACTGAATGAGCTTTTAAGAAAGTTTCTTCAAAATAAATTAGCCATACATAAAAATGCAATTTGCTGTTGTATATATTTTTGTAGATGTTTGTTTGGGTTTTTGTACAATAACTATGATATTAAACCTCAATATTTTAGAATGAAATTATATCCCTTAGTTCTAAAGGTAATTTTAAGCATTGAAATTTAAGTGCCTATTTGTATCTTGCCCAAATTTCTGTCAAGATATATTAACCTAATTCTTAGAAATCTATAAATTCTTTTTATTGTATCATAACATAGTTAAAGATTCAGTGGTAAATAAGTTGGAAGAGATACTGACAACATGGGAGAGTATTTAAGACTCTGAGAGGTAAGAGGAAGTGCTGGTACTTTTCATCCCCTGTTTCTGTGGAGATACATTAAAATTTCTAATAGAAAATTGCACTGGCTGGTATGGCTCAGTGGATTGAACGCTGGCCTGTGAACCAAAGTGCTGGTGGTTCGATTCCCAGTCAGGGCACATGCCTGGGTTGCAGGCCAGGTCCCTAATGGGGGGCGCATGACAAGCAACTATACAATGATGTTTCTTTCTCTCTATCTTTCTCCCTCCCTTCTCTTCTGCCTATAAATAAACAAATTAATTAATTAGTTGATTAATTTAAAAAGTGGAAAAAAAAACAGCACACTGGGCTATGCACTAATCTGAGCTGATTGTTCATTAGTCATCATCGGAAAAACCACAGTATTTTCATGATCATTGCAAAGGTCACTTGGTTTATTCAGCATATATATATATAGAGAGATTTTTTTTAATCCTCACTGACAACACTTTTTTATTGCCTTTTTTAGAGAGAGAAAGGGAGAGAGAAAAATTGATTGGAGAGAGAAGCACCGGTTGGTTGCCTCCCATACATGCCTGAACTGGCGGTCCTATGCAGTCCTGGGACCAAATCTGCAACCTAGGTATGTGCCCTGACTGGGAATTGAACCTGCAACCTTTTGGTTAAGGGACAGTGCTCCAACCAATTGAGCCATACTGGCCAGGGCTATTCAGCATCCATTTTTGAGCTACCTCTATGTGCAGGATTATGTTATCAAGATAGTTGTTTTTTCATGTTCTGTATATACATCACACAATTGCACAATTATAGTTTTATAGGAATTTTCAATCTGTGGGAATGTTTTAAAATGTATACCCACAAATTACCTTTTGAATATTGACATGTATTTAGGAAAGATTTTCATATCTGAAATTAAATGCCATATAGGAGTTGAAAGTACATTTTATTCAGATAAAATAGAAATCCCACTAGTTTCATATTCTTTTTTTAAGTATATTTTATTGATTATGCTATTACAGTTTCCCTATTTTTCCCCTTTATCCCTCCTCCACCCTGCCCCCCAACCCTCCAGGATTCCCCCCTTAGTTTATGTGCATGGGTTGTACATATAAGTTCTTTGAGTCCTCTGTTTCCTATACCATTCTTTACCTCTCCATCTATTTTATGCCTACCAATTATGCTTCTTCTTCCCTGTGCCTTTTTCCCCCTTGTCCTCCCTTCCCCCTCCCCACCGAACTCCCTCTGTGTGATGTCCATTTCTCTGATTCTGTTCCTATTCTAGTTATTTGGTTAGTTTTTGTTTTCATTGTTTTTCTTTTCTTTTAGGTTCATTTGTTGATAGTTGTGTTTGTTGTCATTTTACTGTTCATATTTTTATCTTCTTTTTCTTAAATAAGTCCCTTTAACATTTCATATTCTTATTTTTACAGAATAAACAAAATTGCTGAATTTTAAGGAAGCTAACATCAACTTTAAAACATTTTTATACGTGGACAAAACTATAAGCAGAAGGCAGTATCCACATGCAATAGAGCATGAAAATGTGCTGTGATTGCTGTTATTATTATTGTTGCTATTGCTCTGTAGGATAGATTTACTCTTGGAAAAGAAATTGAGGTGTTACAAAAGCAAAGTAAAAACTGAACTAAGAGGCTAACATGAAAGAGCAATGGAACTTTAAAGGTGAGGGTGGCATAATCAGCCAGGCTCAGCTTTCCTGTGTGTATACAATTGTGACTGTTTTCCCATAGCTAATAGTTGTTCACTTCTTATATCTTCAGTCCATAACAATGAAGCTCAATGGGCTACTTGAGGCAAGAATGTATCACTTCCAGAGAGCATGTATGGCAGCCAGAGTGCTGATAAAGCTCAGGCTCCTGCTGTGAGCACCACTGTAAGAGGCTGCTCCTTAGGACTCATCCACCTACCACCAGCCCTGGTAAGACGCCATCGCAAAATCCAGGACTAGTTTTTCTTTGATGAACTCCATCATTGTTAAGGAGGGATTCCTAAAGAAACTCGGAGTTACAGTCTGCTTCAAGCACTTTGGATGAGAGATGGGAACACATTGCCAGGACTGTGGGAGGAGGCTGAAGGGGGGTGGTGCTTCTTTTCTCCAGGTAAGAGAATGAAGAGCAGGACACCTGGGCAGAGGAGCAGGGAGCCCTCCCTCCCTCCCTGCACCTCCCTTTAAGAGGTAAACTCACCAGGAAAACACACCTGAGCCTTCAGCATCCCAGCTGTTATTCAATCTCCTTTTTCCTTTCCAGAAATTATGTCAGTGCTAGCAACAGAAAAGTTTCACTAACTACTTGGAGGATAGGTTTTGAATAAAGCTTTGAATTATTTTCACATATAGGGAAAAGGAAATCATTTGTGAACTTGCATACTTTTTCACTTGTTCTAAATTGTGAGCCATAACATAGTGGCACAGTTCAGAGACACTAGCATAGAATGGAGGCACCAGAAGGAAACCAGTGTTAGGAGGAAGATGAAGACAGAGGATCCAAGGACAAGCCAGGGGGGGAGGGCAGAATGGACGTGGGAACCAAGGAAAGAAATAGCAAGAATAGAATGAAAGCTATGTTATATGTGGTTGCCTTGATTTTCCTCCTGCTGTACTGAAGGGATTTTCCAACTGGGGTGTGATGCCTTGAGATTCTAGGGAGAGCTAAGGGCCGAGTCCGTGTATGTAGCAGAAAGTCAGGGCTGCCTCATAGGGGCTAGCGGGAGCAGCTGTGCACATTTCTTCCCAAGCCTGGGTCCTATGACCTCATGTTAGTGGCTTTAAGTTGGCCATAGCTTGACTATTCACACCAGAGACAACCAAATACTTCAAACCAGAGCTATCAACCAGTTGTTAACCACATACCAGCACAGCGCTGGCTGAAGTTTCAGCCATCCTATCAATAAAAGATTACATTTAACCACAAAAAAGGGGCAAAAGGACCTTAGTGTATGAATTGCCTGTTTTCTTCATTATTCCAGTTTTGCAAATCTGTAGTCAGTTTGTTCACATTTAATTAGCAACCCTAAGAGATAAGAAAGCAAGAGAGCTTCTAGGAGCTTGTAAACTCAGGATGAATGTTAAAGAACTAAAAGGACTCATGCTACCTACTCAAAAGTAAAAAAAGTTTTGTTATGTATCTATCAATGGCCAATTTCAAGTGGGCTCTTGTTTAGCTGAGTCCTTCTCAGACTTGCATGTGCATGCAGATCACCTAGGGACCCTGTTAAATGCAGATTCTGACTCCATAGGTAGAGGACAGGCCTGAGATTCTGCTTTTCTAACAAGCTCCCAGGCAATGCTGATGGTCCTGGACTATGGACAGTATTTTGACTTGGCAAAGATTTCACGATTGTGGCAATTAGAGAAAAGTAAATAAACAAAAAGGCAAACACAGGCATATTTAAAAATATCTAATTTCTCAGAAAGTAACTGTGTAGGAGGAAATTTGTTTTATGTTTACATTGAGAATCTTTGAATCCAGACTGTTGCACCTTTTTTTTTTTTTTTTTTTTTTTGCAGATGTTTGTTGAGTTCACACAATACAGTAAAAGACTAAATGAGCTGGAAACATTAGAGATCCCAATTATACAACTCACTGACTGCCCGTAAGCCTGAACAATGAAGAGCATTCTGTGTGCTCTATTCATTTAACTTCATTTAAATCCTTCTTGGCATTCAAGTTACATTAATGTGATAAGTCTTGTGTAGCAATTAACAAACTGTGGCGATTGTGAACATTTCTGGAGGTTTTCATTTTGAATGGGAGCAGGCTTTGGGCATCTAAGTCTTAACTCAATTTCTTGGGTTGATCTGCTTTTATAGATGATCTATAAATTTTTTTTTCCATTTTCCTTTGCCAAGGAATCCAATGTGAGTTATGGCTGTATCTTTCCACTAGACATTTAGTTTTGGAAGTCATTTGTAATGGATGACTTCTGAGCAGTGTCTTCTTTTGCTCTCTTCCTTAGAAAACTCATTGAATCTTCAAGAAGATAATCACATTGTACCCACACAAATACATATCCAACACTTCCACAAAGGTCACAAAAGCCCTGTTCTCCATTGCCTTGAGCCTTGTAAGTTCAAGCATACTGAAAGGCAAATGGTGAGCTGCATAATACCATATCCAGTGCTAACAATATTGGGTATTGTGTCTGTTCCAGTGGCTCAAATTCACTGTGTGGCTGGAAGAGAAAAAAGCTTCTTTTCCAAACTTGGAGGGTAAAGAGTATGTTACCCAGAGGAGGAACAGATGGTTTTTCAGCCCCGAAATGCAGCGTTGTTTTTATAACAACCCGATGGGTATGTGGAAGTATGATTTAAAGGAGCTAACTTATTACCTTCAGGCATTGGAAAGTGCTCACAGATTTATTTTTTCCTATTTTTAGAAAAGCAAGGAATGGACTTCTTTCCTTCATACAAGTATTTATTATATTGTTCTGCACAGATTAAGGCTGTCCTGTCACAGAGAACCAAGTGTAGGAACATTCTATTTTTCTGGCTAAATGTGCAAGTCGATGCAAGAAAAATTTACTTGTAAAATAACCTGACTTTACATTGTAAATGGGTTGGCTCCGGTGGATTCTCAAATCTTATTATAGCAAAATAAGTGTCTCTATCCCAAGCTCTGTGATCTGTTTAATCATTCATGGCTGATTTTTTTCTGTTTACCATCTTACCATTTTTCATCATAATACGTTAAAGCCATTTATCATGTTATTTTTTAACACTACTCTTGGTAGGTTAAATGGTTGGCCTGTGTGTATAATCAGAGGAGTTCTGAGCAAAATGCACTTTTTAAAGCATGCATAAGGAAGCTACAGAACTACTCTTTATGAAAGCATAGAAAGAAAAGAAGAAAGGAAGTATGTAAGGAAGGGGAAGAAAGAAGAAAAATGGAAGTGAGAGAAAAATTTAAAGGAAGAAAACATATATTGTGTTACATTTGGTGTGAAATGAATTTTTAAAGCTTTCAAGTGATGTCTGGATTCTCAGATCCTATTATATCATTGTTACTTCATTTATATTTCCCAAAGATAAGGTTCACCTTTAGGATTTAGTAAGTGACCAGCCCCATCTGTCAGGTACCTCTGTGGGTTGTGTATTAAGTATGCCCAAATATCACATGCTTCAACTTCAAGTTTAGACTTTTAAAAAATGGTGTGCAAAATTTGGGGAAACAGGAGGAATCAACTGATTCCAGAGAAATCTCTAAAGATGGCTGAGCTCCAAACCAAACCGTTGCTCACTCAGCTAGGGCATCATTCGCCCGTGAATTATTCTAATCATTCTCATTGGTGAATTTTAGCTCAGCAACTTATTTTGTAATACCATTATGCACTAAGACTCACCAGTGTTGAATAATGGGGAAAAATAAAAATTGTTGCTCTTATGTAAACACAGATGAAAAGAAACATACTTTGTCTTGGCATTTAAGAATGTTCCATAGGGTAGTAAGTGGATGGTACATAAGTCAGAAGGGTTGTTAGGACTGGATGGCTGAGCGATGTTGAACACTGGCTGTTAGGAAGCTATCTAGGTTGTGGCATGTGTCTCAAGTGCTAGGGACCTCGTCCTCTGTCCTGGGCTACTGAGTCATCTAGTAAGAAGAATTTGTTCATTGATATAGACAGCTGGTTTGGCACAGCTGGTGAACTCGGCACGAAGGGGCCTGATTTGGTGCCTTGGATGAGGGCAGACATTGATCCTGGCAGTCCATTTGCAATGCTTGTTTTGACCTTACACGTGCCACCTGGTTACTAAGAGAAGTTCTTGACTTTCTCAGTGATTTTTACTTTAATTTTTTTTCTATGAATAAGGCAATGATGAAAGAATGCCTTTATCTTTAAACTTTCTTACTAGGTCTTCCTGGTAAAACAGAAAGTTTAGTTTCGTGTTTCCTGGTGACATATTTCGGTATGGGCTGGTGTTACCTTTATCATAAGAATCTGTTCAAGTCCAAATTAACTCTCTAAACTTCAGGATTCCTCATATGAATTCTTTCTGCCTTCGTGGTAAAAAAAAAAAATATCTCTCATTACCTTTGTCTTAAAAATAACACAAACTAGGGTAAATAGTCTCTGTTTCCTTAACAAAACGTGTCAACCTTTAGGTCCCAATTCTAATTCAAACAGAGTTCTGCATTAGGCTGAGGCCTCCTGTTGGCTCTGACCAAAGGGACAGGCAGCTGCTAGTCCCCAAAATCATTTAGGCCCATCCTTACAGCCGAAGGCATTTTAAAAATAAACTTAAATTTTAGAGTAATTGTTAGATTTACAGAAAAGTTGTAAAGCTGTTCTAAAGCCTGACGTTAAATATGCAGTCTTTCACAAACTAGGCACCGTGATGGCAATGCATTATGTAAAGTGAGTGGAGGTTGTCCTTCCAATGATTTGTTATGATAAGTGACTGTGCACACAGTGGAAATCATCAGTGCATCCGGATGCCGTGGGCCGGGGTGGCTCCCCGTGTTGTCATAAAAAGCATTGTGAATGTACAAATGTTACTGAAGCATCAGCAGACATAGAGGTGGCATTTCTGTGGGTATTTCAGCAGTGATTCTACCCTCTAGAGCAGGGGTGTCCCACCTTTGGACGTCTCTGGGCCACGCTGGAAGGAGAAGAGCTGTCTTGGGCCACACATTAAATACACAAATGCTAATGAAAATAGATGAGCAAAAATGGTCTGTGCTTAGCTTTTGTGATATCTGCTACCACGGATAAGCAAAACCCCCTCACACAATAACCCTAATTATGCAGTGGCTTTTTTGACAATCTTTTAAAATCATCGAGCAGGTCTCAAGTTTGTAATTACTAATATAGAAAATATATATATCAAAGTAATAGATCTTAGTATGAAACTTAGTAATAAAACTAAGTAGTGTTTTGAGTAAATTTATGATTTTGTGTTGGGTAGCATTCATAGCCATCTTGGGCCACTTGTGGCCCGCAGGACACAGGTTGGACACCCCACTCTAGATATTGAGAAGTTTTTCATAGGGTGGGTGGGCTGGGATGGGAGTAAAGGACAGAAAACTATACTGGAACAATGATTAAAATAAAATAAAATGAAAAGTGTTTCATAGATTTCACCTAGAAAATTATGGGAATACCCATTTTGAAATAATGTTTAAGTAGTAAGAAATGTTTATGAATTTCAGCCTCATCATACCTTTATGAAAGAATTGCCATTTTAAAAATAAAATTCTTAAGACTCTTCCCTTGATATAATATGATTTATGCATTAACGTTTTTTAGTATGAAAAGCAAACCCAACTTCTCTTCTGGGCACTATAGCTCCTGGTCCCCTTGCTTAATATAAATATATTCTGAAAATGATATAAGAGGCAATCAAGGGAGAGATCTGGAAAGTGACAATAAGACAAACTAAGTAAGGATCCTAGGGGTTGAAAAACAAGGTAGCAAGAGAGCATCTTATCACCGTCCATCCAATAGCACAAGGCAACCCAGGCCTTGCATCTGCTCCTCCCCAACCTAGCCACAGAAGCTGGTTGAGTTGTTTCCTTCTTCCTTGGATTGCAAGGGAGATTCACTGACAATACCAGGCAAGTTCAAGTTCTGTCAGGAGTTCCACTAAAAATTAGCAGTCAGGGAGAAGTATTCTTTCCCCAGTGAGCATGAAGCTCCCTTCCCCATCTAGAGACAGCAGTGGCCAGGGCGGGGGCCCACAGGGCAGATGCTCTCAGGACAAGGGCCTAGCCCAGGTTTCACCATGTTTCTCATGTACTGGAAAAAGTCTTCCTTCCCCAGTCTAGCGACACTTGGCACCTAGGTGGCATCAGTGCAGGAAGCTGCCACAGCAAACTCTTGGTCCGAAGATCATTCTCGGTTCTCTCTGGGCTGGAAACTCCCTCCTCACACGTAGAGTTGTTGGACAGCTAGGTGACACAGACAAGGGTCTCGCCACAAATGCTGAGCCTGAGACAGACCCTGTACTCTCATTCACCACCTGTAGGCACCAGGTTTCCTGGGCTGGGAAAGCTCTTTCTAGCCCCTCGGGATGTATCATTAGGGATCACTGGGAGCTGCAGAGGGACCGAATCAGACCAGGACAGCATCACACAGGCTCAGGAAATGAAGTTGTCATTGGATTCAAAGCACATAAAAATAGGCCAGGACCTGAGTGCTCAGCCTAAACAGAATGACTGTCTGCTAAAACAGACAATTTAAATAAGACTCAGAACCTCACTACACAGTACCCAAATACTCAGGGTACAACAGGAGACAACCCAATGTACACTAATATCAACATGAATGAGAGAAAAAGGTAAGGTGATACCAATCCCAAGATGAATTAAATGTTGGAATTTTCTAACAAGGGTATTAAAGTAGCCATCGTAAAAAAATGCTTCAACTGGGAATTACAAATGATCAAAAATAGAATAAATAAAACAGGGAAATTATGGCAAGGAATAGGATTTATAAGAAATATTCAAGTGGAAATTTAAAAATGGAAAGACATAATAAAATACTAAAACCTCAAAGAGTGTGCTCACCAGTAGAGATGACAGAAGAGTTACTGAACTTCAGGACGAATCAATAAAAATTACTCAATCTAAGAAACAGAGATAAATGGGCTGGACATTAAAAAAAATGAGCAGAGCCTTAGGGACCAGTAGGATGACAAAAACAAAAACAAAAAACCAAAACCCAGATCCACCATTCATATTCATCTCACCGGTGAGGAGGAGGTGAGCGGGGCTGAGGGAGACTGTGCGGAAATAATGGCGGAAAGCTTCCTGGTTTTGACGAAAGGCATATGACTCTAGACTCAAAAAGTTTAGCAAACCCCAAATAGATAAACCCTGAGAAATCCTTGCTAAGATACATGATTATTAAATGTCTGAAAATTAAAAAAAAAAAGTATTCAAGACAATGCGAGAGAAACAGCCTGTCACCTGTAGGGAAACACCGATTCAAAGAACAGTAGGTTACTCACTTGGAGCCGAGGAGACCAGAAGGACAGGGCGCACTCTTCAGGTGCTGAAAGTAAATAGCTGTCAACTGCAAATTCTGTAGCCAGTGAAACTACCCTTCAGGAAGGAGGGGGAGACAGAGACGTTCTTGAAGGAAGGAAAATTGAGAGACTGTTTTGTTTGTAGACCTACCCTTGAAGTATGATTAAAGGGAGTCTTCTTCTTCTTTTAATAATGGGAATGATAAAAGAAGGAAGTTCAAAGCATTAGGAAGGAAGACAGAATAATGAAGAGTGGAAATACAGGTAAATACCATGAATCATTCTATTCCTCATGAGTTTCCTAAATCATACTTGATTATTGAAACAGAAACTACACCTATTACTCAAAACTGTGGTATTTGAAACTGGGGAGAGTCCTGGTCCTCCTGGAAGTAGTTTCCAGTAGTAAAATGTGGACACCAGTGGATTGTGATTATGTAGATATCCCAGAGAAACCACTAAGACGCTAGACAAAGTGATACATCCAACAACCCTATAAATAAATATGGAATGAAATAAACATTTCAAACCTCCTAAGGAGGCAAGCTGAGTGAAAAAAATAATAATCCAGCCCCACAGTTTACATGCCGCATGATTCTATGTAACATTTTGAAGTGATAAAACTATAGTGATGGAGAACAGAGCCGTCATTCCAGGTTAGAGACTAGGGCACCAGTGGTGCAGAGACAGGCAGGTGTGGTCACAAAAGCAATATGAGGGCTCCTTATGGTGATAGAGCAGGGATCTTTCTGTTGTTTGTTACACGTGTAAATGAATTTGTAATTATCTCTAAATCAGAAGTGGAATTTTTAGACAATGTAAAAAACTGTTGAAAAATGTTTGACACAGAATTCAATTCTTAAAATAATGCATTCACAGTTTTTGAGATTTTTTTTAATTATTAGGAAAAGTAAGTTTTAATGTACTACATACATTAAGGCACCATTTATGTCTGAATAAAACTTATGTCTGAACTTCAGCCCTGGCTCCTGTGGCGCAGTGGATGGAGTGCCAGCCTTTGAACCAGAGGGTTGCCAGTTCAATTCCCAGTCAGGGCACATGCCTGGGTTGCAGGCCAGGTCCCCAGTGTGGGGGCGCACGAGAGGCAACCACACATTGCTGTTTCTCTTTCTCTCTTTTTCCCTCCCTTCCCCTCTCTGAAAATAAATAAATAAAATAAAATAAAATAAACAATTTTATATATTGTTGTAGATAGAGGTATAAATAGTGAAAGTCTAGAGATGTATATATTACTGTTTTATACACCCATTTTGATATAATGCCTGCCTTTAAGGAAACATGGAATGAAAAGAAACACACAGGTGTGATGAAGCCTTAGTTATATTATAATTTTTTGTCAACAATTAAACTGAAACAAAAAATATTATTTAATTCTTATGGTCTATGTTATATATTTCTTCTCTAAAATACTTTAAAATTAAAAGTGATTTCGAGGCACAAAAATGAATAAATTTGATAAATTTTATGTGATTATAACCTTGGTTAGGCTACATAATTGTACCATTTTGTTTTTTAAAAAGCGACTTCAGTCAAAAACAAATCTTACTTCATTTCTGCTACATGACATAATTGCAATGAAAAAGTATTTCAGTTAGAGCTACGTGAAGCACCTCGGGGGTATAACACTTTTTCTATATTATAATGGGATTAGATTAGTTACAAGAAAATTAATTCTAAGGAAATGTGAAACTAAGGAACTTCAATCAATCCCTCATTTAGCGTGCATATTCAGCTTTCTAGCAGGACTTGAGTCAAATTATAAATTGAACAAAACAACTCACAAAATAGTGCAATTTAGGATAAAAAGCCACCAATGTGTAAGGGAAACAAAGAGATGAAGTATACAAATCACCACAAAGCTGAAAAAAGTAATTACTTTTATTGAGTACTGTATTTGGATCTAAGTTTCTAGATGGCTAAGCTAAAAGTCTGTTAGATTGCAAAGTTATTTGTTGCCAAATTAGATTAGATTACTGCATTGTTGATACAATTTATCCTCGAAATTTAACTGATTATGAGTTCAAAGTGTACGAAGTAGTAGCCCAGAATTCATCCCTCCTTTTTCTTCCTTTCTTTCTCCTAAATCATACTTACTTTGCTCCAATTTACCCCTGGCCAGGAAATTCAGTGTCAGCCATTTGGGGAGGTTCCCTATCAGGATATGTAAGATTTTAAAAGTCTTCTGGCCTCTTAGGTGCTAGAAAACTTGGGAAAGGCCTAGGTCTTTTCTTGGTGTATTCAGCAGATTGATCACAGGGGTCTCGTCCTTTGGAGCTTGGTACTTGCTGGTCTCACAAGTCCTGCCGCTGCAGAGATCGCTCCCACCATTGTCCTCTCCACAGTCTGCAGCTCAGGGTCCCCATCCATTCCCTCCATCTCTGTCCTGAATGCAAGGGCACACTTGTCACACCTCCGTCCTGACTCACGTGCCAGCTGCCCCCAGGGGAGCAGCTTCTCCCTCCACCTTTGGCTGTGTCCCTCCGTGTTCCCCTCCTTTGCTAGCATAGCCTTGCTCTGTGGGCCTCGGAGATCCTCTCTTTTCTGGAGCGAGAGGAAAAAGGCAATTCTAGCAACTTTTGTTTTTCTCTTTTTTATTGTTTAAATTTTTAAAATAATAGTTTACATTCAATGTTACTTTGTATTTGTTTTAGATATACAAGATAGTACTCGAACAATCATGTACTTTACAAAGTGTTGCTCCGGATATTTCCAGTACCTGGCACCATATATAGTTGTTACAATATTACTGACTCTATCTCCTATGTTCTCATTGACATCCCCATGGCTTTTCTGTAACTACCAATCTGCACTGCTCAATCCCTTCACCTTATTTTTACCCAGCCTCCCCGGCCCCCACTCCCTTCTGGAAATCATCAGTCTGTTCTCTGTATCTGTGAATCTGTTTCTGTTTGGTTTGTTCATTTATATTGTTCTTTAGATTCCACCTATGAGTGAAATCACATGGTGCTTGACTTTCTCTGACTGCCTTATTTCACTTAGCCTAGTACCCTCTAGGTCCATCCATGCTCCTTTTTCTTAATATAATTACAAAGGTAATTTTTCAAACCAAAGTTTAAGAGCGTAGAAATACTATCTTGCTATGGAAGCTGCCTGAGGTCCTCCACAATACGGTACAACTGGTTACAGTTCCATCTGAAGGCAGTCAACCGTTTTGAAGTGATCTGTGGGCGAACACATCACAGACTTCCATGTGCAGCTTGAAAGGCAGGGTTACTTCAGGGCAGTTGATTGGATTGCTTTTAACTATAGTTTAAAAAAAAAAATCTGGAAACAAAACGTATTTCCTCTCAATGTGTAGGAGGCAAGCCTGGCAAGGAAAAAGCATATTCATTAATAAAGGGACCAGAGACTAAATGAATTTTAATTCTGAAGTGGATATAGGGAGTAGTACTTTGTAAGAAAAATAAGGATGTTTGGTATTGACAGTTGGCAAGCGACAAAGAGCAAGCTGAAGGAATAGAGGGAAGAGGCATATATATGTAATGTAGGGATGAGATTACAATGAGCATTTCCAGCTTGAGGTGGGGTGAAATAAATCTCTCATAAGAAGACTTTCTTGAATATTGATACTTCTGTTTGCAATGAGATAGGCAGGGCTATTTAAAGCGGGTGTGTTTCTAAGAAGAATTTTTTGCAATGGAATGGAAGAGCTCTAATGAAGTTGTACTTTTGCCTTGGGGAAAACTTACTCCTTTTCCCAGGAGCCAGTCAAGAAAATGTCATTCAGTGGACAGGTAACTTTGCACACACCAAATAATTTAATCTTAACTGTTTTTTTTTTAATGTCCACCTATGGATTAGCAAAAGCAAACATTAAACAAAATTATTTGGTGATTGGACTTGTCAATCAAGGGACAAAAAATCAGCAGTTCATTGCATGTGCGGTTGTCTGTGGCGGAGGCTGGTGAACCTTTGTGGTAGATGTCCAGATCATATACGTTTCAGGCTGCATAGGCCACAGGGTCTCTGTCACAACCACTAACTCTGCTGCTGGAGCACAGCAGCAGCCACACACAATCCATAAACAGATAGGTGTGGCTGCTTTCCAGTCAAGCTTTATTGACAAAAATGAGCAGCTGCAGGATTTGGCTCATGGACCACAGTTTTCCGACATCTGGCCTAAAATATCTTGGAACCTGGGATGTGGCCCAATTGTTCTAGAAACTGTTTCCTGGGAATGCTGTGAAAACGACATAGGTTCAGAAGCTTCGGAAGGATAAGTTGTTGGTTGAATTAATGTTTATAAAGAAGGATATTAGCTGATCTGTTTACCAGTATGTTTCTACATAAACAGAGTTCTTTAAGACTGCAAATACTTCATCCGACCCCATACTTTTAAAAGTGAAAGTGCTTAATGGTATGCACTTTTCCCACTGTGTAACAGAGCATGTGCTTTTGAGTAATTGCGCATTAAAAACAAGGCCCCTCTCACTTATTTCTTGTCCTTTCCTGTTCTCAAATTCTAAAATGTGTTTTATTAATTTTTCATTTTCATAAAAAAATCTTTGAAATTCATTAAAAGACACAATAAAGATCAAATTGGGAAAAGAGATGATGACATTAATTAAATTGTCTCAAAAGTAGAACTAATTAAGAAATTTAATGCAGAAGAGTTAGAATGTGGAACTAAGGGTCAAATTTTTAAATGACGAAAAACTTATTCATGTGCATATACACTTATTTAAATGATTTATGAACACCCTGCTCTGTGCTGGGTTTAGTGATAAACACTGTAAAGGGCATGAAAAGTATAAAAATAAGTCAGCACTTGCTCCCTTGACAGAGCACAGACAAGATAGCATTGCTTACAGATGAAACTCAGAAGTAGAGCGATATTTGCAAGAGCTAATTTTTCTTTATCTAAAGTCTGGGTGTTTCAGCTATTGGTCTAGGGAAATGTAACCTAAAATAGTTTAATCGAGTTTGATTTTTAAGGAAGTAGTTGAGAGGTGAACATCTTTTCTTATTCCAGTGAAACCAGTTGGTGAATATCCTATTGGGCCCCCCAAATCTCCCTCTCCCCAACTTTCCCCACAGCCTTTAATAGCCAACACCATTGTGCTACAGTCAGCCACTCAATTCGTCCTTTAATCCCATGTTTTTCCTTTTTTCCCCTCACTGAAAAACACATCAATGGAAATCAAGACCAAAGGAAATTTATCTCTTATAGCTTTTTAAATGTTTTGAAGTGGAGTAGTCAATTGATTCTATTTTTGAAATGGAGTAGTTAATTGAATCTGTTCAATGCAAATAGGACATTTGACAATTTTCACAGTGCACAGACTCCAAATCCACCTGTTTTCCACTTTTAAGTAGTTATCAGGAGGCAGGAAAATGGTATAATGGAAGGATTATGGTCATTTGTCTTTGGTTCATTGTTCATGACTTAAAAAATAAAAACTTCAAACATAAAATTCAGTTTTCTATTTCACAAAGAACATGTCAAATTGATGTGCTCATCCCACTTCTGAGGTGGGGACCAGAGATGAGGTGGTAGTTAGGGTTCGGATAAAAGTGAGGGATAGTATATATTATGGGTTAAATTATGTCCCCGCTGAAAACCTATGTTGACATCAAAACCTCCCCAGGACTTCAGAATGTGACCTTATTTGGAAACTGTCCTTGCAGAGGTAATCAATGTAAAATGAGGTCATCAGGGTAGACACTAATCTACTGTGACTGGTGCCCTTATGAACACAGAGACAGACATGCACAGAGAAAGCCTGTGTAAAGAGAAAGAGGGTGAACATCATGTAAAGAAGGCCGAGTTTATGGGAGTAAGGGGACGAAAACTGTACTTGAACATTCATTTAAATAAAAAAAAAAAAAAGGAAGGCCGAGTTCAGGTTGGAATGATGAATATACAAGCCAAAGAATGCCAAATATAGCCAGCAAACCAGCAGAAGATGGGCGAGAGGCATGGAACATTTGGTCCTCTCCCAACCCTCAGGAGGAACACCAAAACCTACCAACACCTTGATCTCAAACTTTTAGCCTGCAGACCTGGGAGACAATAGATTTCTTTTCTTTAAACCATTGAGTGTGTGGTCCTTTGTTACAGGAGCTTTTGGAAGCATAGAACATGGGGGTGTAGCATGAGAGAGAGGTCAAAAATAGTGTATGAACCAAGGATGTATGTTGATAGGTATAGTTATTTATAATTTTAAAAGGTCATGTTTTACATTTTGACAAGACCATTGAGTTTGTTTCCAAATTTCAAGGAATCATTTCATGTATTGGAGACACGGAGGAAGGAGTGACTTTCATGTTAGGTGAACATTGAACTGTTCTGGACCTGGCTGAGATGAGATGAACATTATCCCTGCTGGTCCTTGGGCATTAATCCCTGCAGATCTCTGTCATTGTTTCTTATTCTCTGCAAGTCCAGACCTTTGCCAGCAACATCCTTTACTCTCTGGGCTGCAGGAGATAATTTATATTTTCTCAGTCCACTTTGGGGATACAGGAAACTGATTAGGGCTCTTCACCTCTTTTTTGAAACATGAAGGTACATGGACCTCCTCTCACTGCTAAGGGCCCAAAGCTTGGTCACATGGGAAATCTAGGAGACTGTTTCAGACTATTGCCTGGTTCCATCACCTGGACCTTTCTACTCTACCACTTTTTCACTGCATTTTATCTTTGTGTTTAGGGATGGGACTCTTTAGCCTTACTGCTTTCTACTCTTACTGCTTTCCTGTGTCTTCCTGGTTGTGAACCTATATGAGATTCCTGGGTTCTTTGTAACACCTTCTTACTGGGGACTAAGCCAGTAGGGATGTTTTGCAGGTTTCTGGGACCAAGTTTTTTTGATGGTACATTGACAGTATTTCATGTTTTTAGCTTTTCCATTGACTCACCTTTCCTTCCATTTGAGGAACCTTTGCCCCAACTTTGAGTACATAGTTTTTGTCTCAAATGGGTAATCTAGAAAGCTAATGCATATTTGTCCTAAACAAGGCTATTAAAATACAAATAAACAATTCAACTTTTTTATTCTTTGTACTATGTTGCTCATTCTTTCCCTGAGACATGGACACAGAACGTTACAGCAACTATCTGAGCAGAGGGAAGGTTATTGGATAACAGGAAGTGCTCCACCCAGCAATGAAACATGGTACTTTAAAAACATTAGAGAAAGGTGGTTGGGGCAACTTGGATCTATCATCCCACTGAGAACAACCAAAATGTTATAGGAGATATATTTTAAAATTCTTAAAAACATCAACAAACTAAGACTATAGTAAGGAAATACTGAAACAAAATCTTTAAGAAGATAAGAACCCATATGGACTGGCCCAATATATAAAGCTGCTTTGACGTGTATGTATTTTTTTAATTCAAAAAACAAAACAAAAAAAAACAGCCTTGTCAGACTGAGCAGTGCTTTGGCAAACTCAAGAAAGTTTGTTCGTTCTTCTTCTGTAGGATGGCTCTAGCAGAACTTAGTTGTCTTTGACTTCATTCAAAACAATTTTGTTAGATTGTATTGCGACAGCTGTCATATCAGCATGCATTAAAAAAACTGATCAAAATTGGTGAATTTTTCTGTAGCTATTTTAATATTGAAGATAGAAGAAAATATACCTCATTTTTGGCATATTATGCTTTATTATTTCAAGAAAGGTAAAAATGTAACTGAAACACAAAAATAGTTTTGTGCAGTGTATGGAGAAGGAGCTGTGACTGATTGAATGTCTCAAAAGCGGTTTGTGAAGTTTCATGCTAGAGATTTCTTGCTGGATGATGCTCCACAGTCGGGTAGACCAGTTGAAGTTGATAGCGATCAAATCAAGACATTAATTGAGAACAATGTTACACCATGTGGGAGATAGCTGACATACACAAAATATCCAAATCAATAAAGTTATTGCTGAAAATGAAAAAAAAATATGTCTTCTTTTTTACAGAAAAAGCTAACTGAACTTTTTGGCCAACCCAATAGCTGGAAGGAATCAAAAGTCAGTGCATCTGCCTCATTAAGGGCAAAGGTACCTGTAAACCACTTCTACTTCAAGAAGGGGCTCCAAAGGCTATATGCTTAGGGTATAGGTAAACTTTGGGATGGACTTTCAGCCTGGCTTTACATTATCTAGAGGATCCAGGAAATTGGTATTGATTAAATTGGTCCCAGACTAGTGGGACACTTACCACCTTGCTGAAGCAAAACAAAATCCAGCGGGAGGAATTTACCATCATCTCATGACTCAAATTATTCCCATGGATAATTATGAAAATAAAACGTCCAGGACACAGTCAAATGTAATGAGACACTCAGTGGAGTTGAATACCATGAATAACAATACAGAAAGCAGAGAATGGAAAGATTCACCCAGACTTCAGATGTTGAGACTCTCAGGCTCAGACTGCTTACCGTGTTCAAAGAACAAAAGCCAAAGTTATAAATAAAATAGGGAACTGAAACTGCAGAAAACGTAATAGAAGATTTGAATAGGTAATGGATGAAAATCTGAGATCTGAACAACATAGTAACTGCAGTAATTCAGTGGGCTTGTATTACATTAGATGGGACAGAGTGGAAGAGAGAAGTAGTGAGGGAAAAGACGGATTGGGGTGAACTAAAGAGATTGTAGCAGAGAAAGACAAACTGGTAGAAAATGTAGACAGGTGTATTCAAGGAATGAGAAGGTCTGTCCTAATTCAATTTGCAGTTCCAGAGACATGGGGGAAGCGCATGCTATACACTTCATAGCTGTATAATATGCCTTCAAAATATGTGAAGTGCATTTGAAAAAAGTAGAAATAGACAAATTAATCATCATAGTGGGAGATTTTAACTAGTTTCAGTAATTGCCAGAGAAAATTTTAATAGTATAATTATCGACTTTGACCTAATGGACTTAAAAATGATATCATAGTGTACACTTAGAGAGTATACATTCCTTTTAAGCACACATGGAACTTTTATAAAAACTGACCATAAGTGGTTCATAAGGCAAGTCTCATCAAATATCAAATGGCAATGACATTTTGATAGAAATCATCAGCATAAAAATTATAAGAAAATCCATATGTTTGAAAAAATTTTAAAAGCTTCATATTTGTGTCATGGATTTGCCTCCTTTCCTTTTTATTTCTTTCAGAATTGTTCTTGGTTTTTGTTGATGTTGCTAAAACAGATACTGACAAGTTAATCTGAAATCTCAACTATGTTTTATATTAATGAGTTTCCTGTCTTTCCCCAGAGATATCACTTCGAAAGCACTTGTCCCTCCTGCTGCAGTCAGGCCTGTGTGTTCTGTAAGCTTGGTTGTAACTGTCATCCTGAGAATTTCTTTGACTGTCTTCATGGGTTACACCTGTCTTTCCTGAAACTTCATTCTTTCCCTTTCTTGTATTTTTACTTGTTTTGTTAGAGATATCTTCATGTAATTTCCACAAATACATGCAGTAAATTTTCTGAGATTTTTAGGTTTAAAAGCCATTTTGTTCTGGGTCACATTTGATTGATAATTTGGCCAGTTACAGAATTCTAGGATTGAAACAAGATTTTTTGGTAACTTTAAAGGCATTTCTCCATTTTATTCTGGCATCAAGAAAGGCAGGTGTTACGTGTCTGATTCTTTATAGGTAACTTGTGTTTTTATTTGGAATGCTTTTTTCTTTATAGACATTTTTAGGATTTCTTTGTTATCCTTGAAGTTTCAAGTTAATGAGAATTTTTTCCAGGTCTAAAACATTTTAAAAATCATTTTCTGAGCACTTCTTATGCTCTTTAAATCTGAAAAGACATTTCCTTCTCTACTTCAAGGAAAATATTTTTTTGTATCTGTGATAATTTCCTCTCTTTCATATTCTGTTATTTTATTCTTACTTGAGTAGCCTCAAGTTTAATATTAAAAGTTTAATATTAAGTCTCCTGATTACTTCTCCATATCATATCTTTTCCTTCATGTGTTTCACCTGTTGTGTATTGGAGTTGTTTCCATGAATTAGAAATAATCATGGATCCACCTTATGGAAGTACAGAGGGTGAAGTGAGTAAACACCCACGTGTTTACAGTAGTGGCTGGCACAGATAAGCATTCGCCGAGGTCAGCTCTTCCTATTTCTCCTTTTCAAATTATTTTCTGATTTAGCTATTTGACTTTTTTATCCTGCCACTGCACT
Organism: Tonatia bakeri; assembly: GCA_004024845.1. Taxonomy (NCBI): domain Eukaryota; kingdom Metazoa; phylum Chordata; class Mammalia; order Chiroptera; family Phyllostomidae; genus Tonatia; species Tonatia bakeri. Next base: position 28,950 of record PVIA01003523.1, on the reverse strand, counting down.
GAATTAAAAAAAATTTTTTTTTTCAATCTTGGAGAACTCTTTTGTGTTCTGATTTTTATTTTTTAATTTTGTTTTCTTTAGATGTATATTTTCTCATATTTCAAGGAGTGGGCTGAATACCTCTCCCTTTTATTCAGTTCTCTTAAATTCCTCTATTACTTGTTTACTTAGGGGTCAGTTTGGTTTTTCCCCTTCATTCTCTTAGATTTCTCACATGCCTATTGCCCTTGCTTGCTTTTTCATGTTTAAGAATGAAGGACAGGGTAGGTGTTGTGGTTTTGTTCATTATGGAATAATTTCATCCTTTTCACGATGAGCCTCTCCCCGGTGTGGGGAAACTGACCGTATTGGTGGACAGGGTACCTAAGAGATAAAGAGGTCGGATTTGAATTATGGACAAGCATAATACAAAAAGAATAAGAGGGATTTATTTAAGGTATCAATAACACTTGTAAAAATCACACAGTTTCTTTATGGAAAAACCTCTGCAGTTCTCTGCTTAGGGATTAGAGTTGCCTTTTTTTAAGTGGACAGGGGATGAAACAGTGGGTACCTGAATTGTTATTCCTCAGTGAGGTCTTCGTTTAAGTCTCCTATCTTTATTCCAAAATTTTACTTTATTTCTTTCTGTTAACTTTAAGGTCAGGAGCCGTCGGGGTTTGATGCACAGAGCGGTTGGTACTGTGCGCAGAACTGTTCCTGATGGTAGGAATCCACATGTTTCGGTGAAGCTTTATTGGAACACAACCACATCTATTCTTTTAAGGACCACTGAGGGATGTTCTGTGCTACAACAACAGTGTTTGTAGTTATGACAGAGACGCTGTGGTCTGGAAGCCGAGAACATTAGTGCCTGGCCCTTGGCAGAAAAGGGCTACAGGCTGGTCCCTGCTTCACTAGTTCACCCATTTTATACTTTTTTGAAATTTGTTAACATCCCTTGTTTGAAAATGATTTTCATTTTTATTCCCTTTATAAGTATGTTTTTTAAATACACTTATACTTTTATCTCAATGTGTTTCATGGGGGACATGTGTTACGTGTAGGTTTTCAGTCTGCCATCATAAACTATAAGCCTGTTTTCTTTCATCTTAAATTCACTGAGTGCACTTTGAGCATTAATTTTTTAACTATTTCTATCTTCTAACTCTATAGCTTTGATTTGAACCATACCTTTACCTCTTTTTATTTCTCTGTTTTTCCAGATTTAATGGCCTTCTCTCTCCTTTTCTGCCTTCACTAATATTCCATATCTTGTTCTTTTTCTCCTTTAGAGCCATGTGTTTACTTAATTAAAGATTAATTAGTTTCTGCCCTGGCTGGTGTAGCTCAGTGGATTGAGAGCGGGCTGCGAACCAGGCATCGCAGGTTTGATTCCCAGTCAGGGCACATGCCTAGGTTGCAGGCCATGTCCCCCAGCAACCGCACACTGATGTTTCTCTCTCTCTCTCTCTCTCCCTACCTTCCCTCTCTAAAAATAAATAAATAAAATCTTTAAAAAAAAGATTAATTAGTTTCTAGATTGCTTACATCTATTCTTTTCACATACTGGCCATTTGGAACATTCTAGCACATGTACTATAAAATTAGGACAAAAGAAATTCAGCCTGCTTACGCTTTTATGTCTGCTTATTATACCTTCTGGAGGACAAAATAGGTTTTGTCAAGTAACTTACTATTTTTAAGATAACACATTTCATCCCACTAAGCAGTCTTGTAGTTAGCTGTTTGAGAAATAACAAGTTACTGGGACAAAGCTAAATTTGTAGTTTTCTCTTTTTTTCATCAAGTAGATTTTCATAGATCAGCTAAGGTTGTCATTCATCTGCTCTGAGAAAATTTCTGGCGGGGCAGTCATTGGCTGTTTTGGCTATATCAGGTTTGTGGTTTAATGGTGGATTTTAGCGTTACCTCGAGGTCTCTCATTACGATCCCTGGACAAATTAGGTGACTTGTACTCACCACCTTCACATCATAGGGATGAGTAAAGAGGAGTGAAACAGGTGTTTGTAAAGGGTGCCCTTCAGACATGTCGAAGAAACATTTTATCTTTGTTCCCTACTTATTCAACATGATTATATAAATGGGAGTAAGGATCTTGTTTTCATTCCCATTCTTCAAGTCCACTTTGGACCTACAAGTCCACATTTTGCAGAAATTCAAAACTCTTCAATTCACCGATACGGAGCTTTGAGAGTAGAGTGGTTACCATTCAGGCTGTGAAAAACCGATGGTTGACTCAGAATGCATAAAACTAGAAATAAGCTTAACACTATGATAGCCACAGCTAAAATTTAACCTAAAATCATATAAATTAGTTATTTCTTATAATTAAAAAAACACATCAGGGGTGATCAATTTGTAAGTGAATGAAATGGAAACGAATGAGAAACGGGAAACCTGGCTGATTAGATCTGTCCCTGTTTTAATGTGGGCATGAAGTTTTTGCAATGGTTGAAGTCCTGTGCCATCCCTGTACATCTTGTAAGATGTTCTCAACAGTGTATCTTTCTGTCTTTATTTGAATAACTGCAACTTTCTTTTCGTTTGGAAAGATTTTTGTGTGAGTTTGTTCACATACTGTACAGGTGGGCAGATACAATTAACTCTAGTGCTGAGAAAACCTAAGGTATGAAAAAGTTTTAATCATTTGGTCACCATGTAGATATTTACATAATTTAATCACACAAACCAATGGAATGTCAGGCCACTTGTAATACAGAAATCAAGCAGTGACCGTGGGTCATCAGATGCATTCATTAGGTGTGCATATATAATCATGTTAGAATCATATTTTAAAAAAGCAACATCAAGACAGGTCATTTCTTTGTCCCTAATTACTTTTTAATAGTTTTGAGTTGATTTACTGGCACCATTAAGAGCTGCACAAATGTGTGTGTACGTATCTGTGTGTTTTAATTGGGTTTATTATATGTCGAGTCACAGTTTTCAAATGGAACTTTTTGATGTTTGTGGGAAAGTCACTTAAGAAATTAATGAGAAAGATAAACAGCATATTTTAACCCCATGTTGAGCATACTGCTTTTTGATTCTGATAGAGCCCAGGAGAGCCAGGAAATTTAATTTCCAATGTATTGCCTGAATTTAAATCAAAAATAAGAAGAAAGTTTCTTAATAAATAACAATGTAAAACTTTTCCTTTGTTTTATGAATTTTGATTTTTAAAGTAAACTTAGTTGAAAATAATTTGCAGCAAATCCTTTTTGTGTCAAAAATAGGTGTGACCACATGAATATGAATAGTATGCTGATATTTGTTTTGTAATATCAGATAAAAACACCACATTTCTTTATTATTAATAATAATAATAATAATAATTTGTTCTTAGCAAATATAAGAGACAACTAGTGGCAAGTCAGTCCTTATAAAATATAGAGAGAAGCAATCCTTTTTATTTTTAAAACTTTTTTACTTTTGAGACTTACTTCAGGATTTGCTCACAGAGATTCTTGTGTTTGCTTGTTGTTTAATCATGTGTATGAAGGAGAACAGGCAAAGGTAAAATAGAATCTCAAAGAGACAGCTGACTTCAGTAAGCTGGCTGAGCTCTGCAACAGGAGGAGACCACTATGAAACTGGTTTTCAAGGGCATGGATGATGCCTTCATTTTCAGCTTTTCCCATTAATGAGAGAGAACCTGTTTTTATCTTGGAGATGGATTGGACTGGCAGGTAAGTTATAACCAAACCTATAGCATAGCAACACATATCATTAATATTTTCTAAGCAATTTAGACAGATGATTTTTTTGTTAAAGCCTGGAAGAAAAGTCAGAGGTGGGTAATAGGTTTTGAAAGCAAGTATCTGCTTTCAAATTATTGATTATAGTATCTGCTTTAAATTATTGATTACAAAAGAAAACTATGTAATAGTTGTAATTTTAGTTCTATAGAAATGAAGCAAGCATAAAACATCAGGACTTTAAATAAAATAGAAGCATACAAGAATAGCCAAGAAAATGTAAGAGAATTAGAAAAAGTAAAGAGTAGTGAGTAAGTTTAACAGATGTTAAGACATTTTAAAACTATAATATTTAAAATAATTTATAACTATGCATGCTTAGATGGTGTTATATAATAGAAGGAGTAAAATATTGCTTCTAGGAACTGTTCCAAATATTTATGGAAATTTAGTATATATTAAAGTTGCCTCTTAGATCACTGGGAAACCAATTTAAAAAAATGTTTTGGTAAATTTCAGTAGTCATACAGAGAAAGGCTAAGCTGGACACTTACTTCAAAACTTATGCTAAAATAATTTCGAAGTCAGCTCTTTATTTATGAATTAAACTCTAAAATTTTAGAATAAAAATTAGCTTAGTGTAATGTAAATGAAGTCTTTCTAAGAAAAATAGAAAGTCAAGAAGTCATAAAACAAAAGAATAAATTTACTAGGATTAATTTAAATGTATACATGTATATTTATTTGTATTCATATATGAAATTTGCATTAACAACTATTATGATTGTCTAGGTTCCTTGTCCACATATGTTTTTTACTTTAATTAATTTTTTTTAATCATTGATTTTAGAGAGAGAGGGGGAAGGAGAGAGGGATAGAAACATTGATTTGTTGTTCCACTCATTGATGCATTTATTGGTTGATTCTTGTATGTAGTCTGACCGATGTTCAAACCCACAACCTTGGGGTATCAGGATGATTCTCTAACTAACTGAACATCTTGGTTAGGGCCACTTGTACCTATTTTTTAAATCACCAAATGCCATATCTTTACTTTAGTCCTGCTATCTGCTTTGTGACTACCCTTGACTCATTTGAGCCATATAAAATAATTGTAGACCCCTGGCCATTGTGGCTCACTTGGAGGGAGCATCATTCCCTAACTGAAAGGTTCGGGGTTTAATTTGGTCAGGGCACATACCTGGGTTGTGGTCTGATCCTTGGTTCAGGTGTATAAAATCCCCATCCAGGTGTGTACAGGAGAGAACCAATAGGTAATTTTCTCTTGCATCCATGTTTCTCTCTCTTAAAAGTAATGAAAAAAAAATGTGTCTTTGGGTGGGGATTTTAAAAAAAAGTATTGTACAGGTACAACTGTCCATCTTATCTCCAGGCAAGACTTGATGTTGGTTTTGCATTAAATCGGTCGGCTGGTTCCAGGAAGAGTTAGACTCTGGATTTTGTGACAAACCCCTGTTCTTTTCTAAGTACTTTTTATGTGTTTACTTTTGAAAAATTGTTCCTTCATGTTCAGAAATGAAGGATAGCCTCATGGTTCAAACTGCAAAATAATGACAGCAGCGTATGTGTCTGTTTTAAGTCAAAGGAGTTCTTTAAAGATTGCACACTAGCAAATGGATAGAGAGCAAAGATGGCCACTAGCCAGGGCCAACATAGTACACAGATTTGCAACGAAGGCATCGTTGCTGGGAAAGATCTTGGGAAAACTATTGTTCTGCCCTTCTGAATCCCTGCGCAGAGGCAAACCCAGATTTTGTGAGGAATGAAGCACATGCTGTTTGTGGGGCCCTTTTTCAGAAGAATATTTTTAAATTACATATACAAAGTTACTTAAAGGAGTAAATATTTATATAGAGGGTTCTGTCCAAGTGAGAGGCCCTGAAGTTTAAACTTCATTATCTTTATGCTAAATTAACCTCTGCTCCTATGGTAATTATTATCTGATTTACTATGCCAGAGGTGTCCAACCCTTTGGCATCTCTGGGCCACACTGGAAGGAGTTGTCTTGCACCACACATTAAATACACAAACACTAACGATCACAAAAAAATCTCATAATGTTTTACGTACATTGTGATTTTGTGTTGGGCTGCATTCTTAGCCATCCTGGGCCACATGCAGCCTGCAGGCCGCAGCTTGGACACCCCTGTGAGTGTACACCATTCATCTGACATTCAATAATACACTGCCTAACCTTTTAACTTAGCTCCCTGTGCCTAGAATTGAAATTCCAGAAAATTATTTTTTTCCAAATTTGCTCTCTTCTATTATACCTTTTTTTTGTCCCCTGCTCTGCTTTGCTCACCCTGAATATCTGTGCTCAGAGTGGGTACTCGACAGATATTTATGAAATAACTTTGTAAATAAACAATGAATGAATAATTACTTCCTCTGAAATGCCCCACTTCCTTTGAAATGGGTATATAAGAAATAGCCATGCTGAATGTTTCTAAAGATGTTTTAAACCTAGTTAACGAATTGGGTATGATTGAATCATTGAGACTGAATGACCTTAATCCAATAATTTATTAATGTAAGGAGTATTATTACTTTTCAAAATTGGTTACTTGTCAATACAATTAACAAATACTGAAGCTCTCCTAGAGGGTAATTGAATTAATTCCACAGAGTAACCCTGTACATAAACTCTGTCTTCTTCCCCAGTCCAAGTAAATGCCAAATTCGTATCATCTTTGTCTGCCATCGGTGTGATAATCACAGCAGTTGTGTTATTACTGACAAAATTTCACACCATCGGTCTTTGTCTCAGATGTAATGTAGATGTGAGTTCACTTCTCTAGCCTTTCTAATCTGTCCTTGCCTTTTCCTTATTAAAGAATTACCCATGTAGAAAATTAAAAAGAACGCAAAACTGATATAAAATCACAACTCACAAGCATTGCCTTGATTTGTAATTTTCATAGCTATTAACAGCATACTCCCTATGGACTATAGCATAGATGGGATAGGATGTTGGTAATGCAGGAACTCCAACTAAATAGTGCCCTCCCACCCAAAAAGGCATGATAAGAGCAAGTAAGGAAAATGACATTGGGACAACCTTGGGTCAATCTTTATTATTTTTTTAAGAAAATGATTAACAAATGTTGACCTTTTTTTCCCTAATAGTAGGAAAAAAATCACTTCCAACCATGATACATTCTTTGACAAAAACAGAAAAATGCAAACTTGGAATTGTTACTTCTTTGCCATAAGCTTGTTGGCAATTGTTTTTTTATTATCATTGCCCAGCTAAGTTCCATTAGCATTTAAAACAATACAAAGGAAGGGAACAATAATGAGTATGAAAATACTACAGATGGGGACAGTGGCCTTATGTTGATAGGCATTCAATGGTGTAATTGGAGCACAAAAAAACATTACCAGCAAGTTTCCAGGGATACTATCATGGGCCCTGACTTCTGCTATCAATGTAGGCATAGTGGCTAGATTGATGGCCTGCAGCTGTTACATCTAAATCAATCCAGTCCCGACACCTTCCTTGCCATATTTCTGAATAGAGACAGAGTGACTAAATGCTGTTTATTGACCAAATGAGGAATAAAATTGGCTGATATATTTTATATCTCTTTCTGTTTTGTGACTATAATGGTTACACATGGCCTAAGATCAAACAGAATTCAAAGTAAAATGTGAGTGAAGAAAAATTAGTCATTAGAGGCAGCTCTATAAAGGTGCCAAAATGAAGTTGGTACATTTATGAGACAACAGAGAATTTGTGTCGGCATTCAGGGCATGGCTGTGGAGCCAGACGGCCTGGGTGTGGATTCTGGCTTCACAGTCACTGTCCCTGTGGCACTGGGCAAGTTTCTCCATCTTCATCTTCCTATGCCTCCCTTTCTCAGAGACTTACTATAAGGAGTAAATGAGTTAATGGCTATAAAGTGATTGGAATAATGCCTTGCATATAGTTCATTGCTGTGTAAGATCCTATAACAATATTTTCATATAAAATAGAGGAAAATGGAATTGTAGAATTTTTCTAGGCACCATTGTGTTTCCATTTGTGAACTCCACCTCGGACTTGTGAAAAAAGTGTCAACATGGACTATAAGAAAGAGGAAGAAATTTAACATATCATCAGAATAAGGGGTATGAGTAAGCTTCAGGTCCAGTGGGGTCTAGATGCCACAACACCTGTGACATTTTCATTGTGGTAGCCACCATGATGCATAAATACATGTGGTTTGCTAATACGTCAGTGTTAGAAAGCTTCTGGATTCTTCTCTAGTTTACACATAGATGTGACAGTAACACATCTCTGCTGTGGGAGGATTTAATATTCAGAGATGCTGTGCCCTTGATAATGACTCTATTAATTTACTTTTGCTAACACATAGAATGGACCATACATGTTGTCCTACTACTCTCTTTTCAACTCCACTGAGATCAAATGCCTTTAAAACTTGGCTAGATGATGAAAGACAAATGCCTCAATAATTTTGTTTGTATCCAAAGGAGGCAAATCTTTAAAAGCCATATCATAAGACCAAAACAACAAGAACAAACAAACAAACAAAAGTTCTATGGCATCAGGGATTTATTTTATCTATCTTGCCCAGGACTATATCTCTATGCTGCCATATATATGCACATTAATAACCATAATAAGCATTCCATATGCTTTGTTTTGTTTTGAATTTGAATGAATGTATAGATAAGATGATAAATATTTCAATCTGAAGAAGAATATGTTGCATATTTCTAGATATATACAGACATAAGGACAAAAAACCTGGTTGAAGGTTCTCCTTGCAATTTTACAGCCAGAAAAATCTAACTACAAAAATTCTCTGTTTTTGTATACCCATTTGAAGAGAATTGCTATATTTACTATGTTGAATCTTCCCATCCATTAACATGGTATGACTCTCCATTGATTATATTTGAATCTTTTTTTTATTTCTTTTATTACCATTGTTCAGTTTTTAGCATACAAGCCTTGTATATGTTTTGTTAGATTCCTAAGTATTTTGGGGTATCTGTAATATTGTAATTTTAAGTCCAGTGTGTGTGTGTATGCAAATGCAATTGATTTGCATATTTTTAACTTACATCCTGAAACTTTGCTGGATGCACTCATTAGTTCTGGGAGTTTTTGTAGGTTTCTTGAGGTTTTCTATGTAAACAATAATGTTATATGGAAATAAGGATAGCCTTATTTCTTCTTTTCTGATCTGTATGCTCTCCTTTCCTTCTATTATTATACTGCACTGGATGAAACGTTCAGTACAGTGTTGAATAAGAGTGATAAGGGTGGGGATTCTTGCCTTGTTCCTGATCTTGTGGGGAACTGTGTCTGTCACCATTAAGCATAGTGTTAACTGTAGGTTTCTATAGGGCTCTTTATCATGTTAAGGGAGTTATCTTCTCTTCCTCTTTGTTTGAGAATTTTAATCATAATGTGTGTTGAATTTTTTCAAAAGCTTTTTATGCATTAATTGATTTGATTGTGTGATTTTTATTTTTTTAGCCTGTTTATATGGTAGACCACATCGATTTATTTTCAAATATTGAACTCCAGCTCTCTATCCCTGGAATAAACCCTGTTTAGTGATGTTGTGTATATATTTTTTACGTATTGCTGAATTCCCTTGCTAACATTCTATTAAGGATTTTTGCCTCTGTGTTAATGAGGGGTATTGTTACACTATTCTTTTTTTGTTTTGGTTTTGTGCTGTTTTTGTCTAGTCTGGGTATCAGGGCAATACTACCGAAAAAAATGAAGTAGGAAGTGTCCCATCCTCTTCTATTTTATGAAAGAGATTGTGAGAAGTTAAATCTTCTTTAAAAATTTGGAAGAATTTTCTTAGTGAAACCACCTGGGCCTGGAGATTTTGATGGGAGAAGTTTTTAAGTCATTAATTTACTTTTATGAATAGATATATCACCATTCAAATTGTCTATTTCCTACTGCATGTTATGATAGTTTGTGTTTTTTGAGAAATTACTCCATCTCATCTGAGGTCTTCTTAAATGTGTGCGTGTAGAGTTGTTTTTGGTATTTTCTTATTATCCTTTCAATGTCTGTAGGTTCTGTAGCGATATTCCCTGTTTCACTGCTGATATTAGTAATTTGTATCTTTTCTCTTTTTTAATTTTTGTCAGTCTTGCTAGAGGTTTATTAATTTTGTTATATTTTTAAAGAACCCAGTATTTCAGCTATTTCTACAACTCTCATTGTTGTATTTTCATTAAGTTTAATGTTTTGTTCTTTTTAAAAAAAATTTCCTTTGAGGCTAAATAATCTATATATTATTTAGAAGTGTGCTGTTTAGTTCCCAAATGTTTGGAGATTTTTCTCTTATCTTTCTGTTATTTATATTTAGTGTGATTCTATTGGGGTCAGAGAATACACTCTGTATTGCTTCAATTATTTTAAATTGGTTGAAGTTTATTTTATGTCCCTGGATATAGTCTGTCTTTGTATATTTTCCATAGAAACTTGAAAAGCTTCTGTATAAATGTGATCGGATCCTGTTTGTTGGTGCTGCTGTTTTTTTCTCTATCCTTGCTGATTTTCCATCTAGTATCAATTACTGAGAGAGTGGTGTTGAAGTCTCCATAAGTCTTTGGATTTGCCTTTTTAGATATCACAATTTGCTTCCCATTTTGTACTCTCTGCAGCTGGGATGTTCGGTGAATACACATTTAGGGTTGCTATATCTTATTGATAGATTGACCTTTATATGATGTTAAAATGTCACTCAATGTCTCCAGTAATTGTCTTTGCAGTCTAAGTCATCTGATATTAAAATAGCCACTTCTGCCTCCTTTTGATTAATATTTGTGTAATACATCTTTCTCCATCCTCTTTTTAATCTTTCCATGTTGTTATATTTCTTATAGACAACCTATAATGGGTCATGTTTTTAATTCACTCTACCAGTCTCTGCATTTTAATTGGTGTACCTAGACTGTTTACAGCAAATGTAATGAGAGACGTGTCAGGGCTCAGGTCGGAGGGGTTTTGTTGTTGCTACTGTCTTCTGCTTGTTCTCTCTGTTTTTCTCTTTCCCAGTTTTCTTGTCTTCTTACGAGCTATTTGAGTATCTTTTAGAATGAATTCTCTTTTAATCTACAGTGATTCGAGTGCGTGTGCTTGTATAGCTTTTTTAGTTACCTTGTGTGTCACATTATATATACATACTCAGTCTGCTGGCACCAACATTTCCCTAGCCTGAATGAATTATAGGGAACCTTACATCCCTTTATCATATAGTTTATCACATAATTTTCTTTTTTTAAGACTTTATTTATTTATTTTACAGAGGGGAGGGGAAGGAGAAAGAGAGGGAGAGAAACATCAATGTGTGGTTACCTCTCGCGCACCCCCTACTGGGGACCTGGCCTGCATCCCAGGCATGTGCCCTAGACTGGGAATCGAACCAGTGACCCTTTGATTTGCAGGTAGACACTCAATCCACTGAGCCACCAGTGCTATCATATAATTTTCTTAACAGCACAATGGGGACAGGGAGAACATTCTTGTTATCCCTGGGTGGTGGAAGTTCTGGCTCCACTTGGTCCCTCTGGCAGTGCTCCAACAGGCAGCTGAGGCAAGTTACTACTGCTATAGGGGTAAAAGTCCACAATTCCCAAGGTACTGCAAAGGTAGCCTCAGTACCACCTGGCTCAAAGGACAGTCTCAGCTTCTTACTCAGCCTTCTCTGATACCACCCTGGTGGAAGCAACTCATTCAAGCCTGGAGAGGGTGGCAGTGTAAGGTCCCTGCTCAGTCTTTGCTGGTGAGGGTAGTGGTGAACCCACAGTTCTCACCATGGTGTTTGCTGCTGTCACGTGACCATTGTTCAAAAGTTTTTGTCTTTCCAGACTGCCTCTTTCCTGGTTCTTTTGATAGAAAGAGCAGACCTTGGTAGTGGTGATGGTGGGGAGTTTGTACCTATTGATGTTTCTGGGTTTCTGGCTCTTTAAATCCTAGGACTGGGATGTATGAAGCACAAGGTAAACCTAGAGAACTTACTGTTGTGTCATTTCTTAGGTCCTGAGGTTTCTGGCTGGTTTACCTTCTTCCCTCTGTTTTTTAAAATCTTATATTTGTTTTATCTACAATATTAAGGGTTTTGGTTATTCCTAATGGAAAGGATAGGGAAACATAATGTCTCCTGCATCTTCCTGAAAAGAGAATTTGATATAATTCATTTTTTCATCAACGTTTAGAATTTCTCTCATGAGAGAACTGAACAGATTTTTTTTTTTCCCCAATCAGGTTCACTGTCATTACTTTCTCTCCACTGGCACTCAAGATGGTTCTGGTTTGTGTTAATTTTTTTTACCATGTTAGATTCTGAATGTTGTAATAAAGTATAAGACTGTTCAATATGTTTCCAAGAGAATTGTCTCCTGTAATTTAAATTAAAAAATGCTTTACAATGTTGATCAGTTTCAATTGGTATGCTAAGCTTATAAGTTGTTATTCAATACAGCAAAGATATGTAGAAGGAATACTGGGATAATTTAGAGGAAAAAAATGCAAACACAGCTTGAGGTCTAAATACTGGTATAGATTCTATTGGTTCTATCATCATGCTCAATGAACAAGTTTATATTTTGGACTAAATCTATAATATTCATATCAATGCTTTGGAATATTGCTTTAAAGTGAAGTTTAATTTAAATCACTTGAAAATGAGAGATCACATTTTTTCATGATAATATTTCACTCTCTTTTATTTAACAATTGAGATAGTCTGGGATTGGATGATGCAATAGAGAGGCTGGTCCATAAGCCACAGCATCAGCACCCTAGGGGCAGTTATTAGAAATGCACATTCGTGGGCTCTACTTCATCTTAGTGAATCAAAATTTCTGTAGGCAGGGTTCAGGAGTTTGTATTTTTTTTTAATATTCCCAGGATCTGCACAGGATTATTCTGTACTCCCTTGACAAGGTCGGCAGGAGTTCTTTGGGCTCCAAAGCCTCATTGCCCATTCCAGCTCAACCAAATCTTAGCTGCGTCCTCATTATTCACTAGTTGTCTTGATGTTCTTCCCTATAAAATAGAATAGTATTAAAATATACCTTTGAAGATTGTTTTGAAAATTAACAAATGAATAGATAAAAGTACTTGCTGTAATGTCCAACACCTACTTAACACTTTATAAAGGTTAGCTATTCTTATTAAAATGTACAGTGTGATCATAACAATGAAAAATAGAACTTTTACTGATTTTTTTTTCTTTGATATTTTCACTTTTACTAGAATTCATATGGCATGGAAATATCTGACATTTTACTTTAAGTCAGTTGCCAAGAGAGTATCTCTTTCTAGCCATGCAAATATGAGGCTATTACATGTTAATTTTATATTCTATGGTGTGAGAGATTTTGATGCACACAACAGCACACATGGGGACATGCATGTGCATGCACACACATGCACGCATTATTTGGCTTAACTCATATTGCAGAGGAAAATCCATGGATCACGATCTAATTGGAGCACTGGGATTGTGTCATAACTGCTCCTTTGCTCCTGTGGCACCTGGGATCTATTTTCCATGTTCCCCTGCCCAGGTAATAGTTCTAGCAAACCACACTGAATCCATCATTCTGCCTTACCTCATTGGTGCCTTCTAGAGCCTCTGAACTTAAAATCTGCTTCCTTTTAACTTCCTACAACACACACTCTACTATTCCACTGTTGCAATGTCCTGGTTGACCCCATCCAGTCTACAAGCCTCAGGACTTGCTGTGTGTATCCATCCCCACCTTATCCTCATCTTACTGCCTACAACATGGATTTGGTAGAAGGACAGATTTGGTGCATAGTCTGTACCTTGGTTTTCATATTTACTTTTATATGTAAATATCTTATCTCATCATCAATTTAACCATTATTTTTAAGGCAGGGAAAAGTGTATGTCCTTTATCTGTTTATACATTTACATTTAGTCTTTGGTTGTTCAGGTCTCCCATAAAATAATTTTAAATTTCTAAAATTTTGATAATTTTATTTATTTATTTATTATTTTTTATTGTTGTTCAAGTACAGTTATTTCCATTTTCCCCACCACCACTTCACCCCACCCCAGCCATCCCCACCTCCCACCCCTGATCCCACCCTCCTTGGTTTTTTCCATGTGTCCTCTATAGATGTTCCTAAAAACCTTTCCCCTTCTTTCCTCTGTTATCCCTCTTCCCCGGCCCCTCTGGTAACTGTCATTTTTTTCCTTATTTCCATGTCTCTGGTTCTATTTTGCTTGCTTATTTGTTTTGTTGATTAGGTTCCAGTTATAGGTGAGATTATATGGTATTTGCCTTTCACCGCCTGGCTTATTTCACTTAGCATAATGCTTTCCAGTTCCATCCATGCTGTCGCAAAGGATAGGAGCTCCTTCTTTCTTTCTGCTATGTGGTATTCCATCGTGTAAATGTACCATAGTTTTTTGATCCACTCATTTACTGATGGGTACTTAGGTTGCTTCCAGCACTTGGCTATTGTAAATTGTGCTGCTATGAACATTGGGGTGCATAGGTTCTTTTGGATTGGTGTTTCAGTATTCTTAGGATATAATCCTAGCAGCAGAATGATTTTTATTTTGTGAATTATTTTTATGGGCACTCTTCTACTAATAATATTACTTGAGCTCTCTGACTCATGTAAATTCCATAACCGCATAAGATAGGTACCATTATCATCCCCCTTTTCCAGAGGATAAAACTGATGCTAGTAACTTTCCAAGGTCACATTGATAGTACATGTTGGTGAGTGGTTTGTAACTCATGCTGACTTCAAGAGCCCTCTTTCTCAGAAGTCTACCTTGTTTTGTGACCTTTTACTTAATATTACCAAAGAGAGTACAACAATTCATAGAGGCTAAGTAAACTTGACCTATAGGAACTATGTAGGTTCTCCAGTTTCAATTTTGTTATGTATTTTTTAATTATACCACTGTTCAAATAAATATTTGTTATGGAAATAAAGACTTGGGAAGACTTCTTCAATTACTTAAATATTTTTTTCACCTCTAACTTCTGAGATCTTACCACAGCAATGTAAATATCTTGTTAAATGAATTAAAGAAAGAGACAGAGAGGAAAAAGAGAGGAGGAAAAGAGGCAGAGATGGGTAAATGGAGGTGGAAGAAGACACATTTTGTTATAAGATTGGTATTTGTGGTTTCCACCAATGTTCTGTTTTTTAAATTAAATTAAATTTCTAAATTAAATCTATTGGGGTGACATTGCCTAATAAGATTATATAGATTTCAAGTACAGATTTCTATGATACATGATCTATATATTGCATTATGTGCTCACCACTCAAAGTCAAATCATCTTCTGTCACCATATGTATTTCTATTTTGCTAACTGGAATCTAAATGTCCTCTTGCTTGTTGTCAGCATTCAATTGTAAATGAGGATCTGCCTGAAGGAACTTTACAACAGGTTTTATTTATCCCTCATTTATTTTATATAGAGAAATAAGAAGAAAACAAACTAAACCCAAACGCCATACCTGTGGTCATGGCAATTACCAACCACTAAATCTAGCTTCAAATTCTATTACAGTAATGGGACCAAAATAGATAGGAAAAAAATCTTTATATATCCAGGGAATAGCAGGACATTAGCAATAAACAACTTGTTTTATAAAGTACAAATTGTGCTAGACGGGTTTGGTCACACTTTTCCAATCGAATTAATGAGTTAGTGAATGAAGAGAAAAAAGTAAGTATAATGTATTTGACACATGAGCTAGAAACACATAACTCCGTCTCTCTGTACTTAAAGTTCAATCCAAGGAGGAAGAAGCTAAGGAAAACCCAGCCAAATGAGGTATGGAGATTATTGATTTGTCACTTAAATAATGAGGCGAGAAGCCAGAAAGCTAGAAATCAGAACCCTAATTGGTTACTCCAGGGCTGAATCTTGTCAAACCATTTGCTAGAACTCTAGCTCTATTCCAGTTTGTGCTGAAACTCAAAGGCAGGTGTCATAATTTACTACCATCTTCTACATATCAAGCAGTCTTATGGTCTATTTGTTCTTATCGAGCCTAGGTACCTGGATTGTTGTTCTCTGGCAGCTACCCATATCATGGTGGTTACTTTAATTTGTGCTCTTCTGCACTCTGGGGCCACTCTCTTACGTGCAGGGAGCTTGTTTGCGAGGTAGTAGAATTTTGAGTCAAGAGGTTATCTCATCTTTCTTCTAAATTTGCAAGAGTTAAGAGTCTTTACCATTGTCCTTTCTTCTTCCAGAGAAGTATCGTCTCTCAAGAGTGTTGAACTCCGGGGCTCTTTGCAAGCAGGTTGGCAGTTCTATCATTTTGTATTTTGCCCTTACAGTCCTCCTGGGTAGAGGAAGGACTTCTTGGCAGACCCTCGACTCATCCGATATGCAAGGAGTCATCTCACTCTCTTTTAAAGGAACTGACATCCCCCTTCATTTCTAGTCATAGCCACTTTGCGGCAAAGCAGAGCACTGTACTTCAGTATTTTCTTTCTCTTGAAAACTCTTTCTGTATGTTGAAAAAATCTGTGAAAAGAGCCAAGAATATCATGCCATGTTCTAGAGCCAGCTATTTCAAACTAAGATCCATTTGGTAGCCATAAATTCAATTGTTTGACTAGTGATGCTTTTTCCAAATGACTTTATCATTATAAACTTTCCTTTTTAATTTTTTTCTTTTTGAAATGAAGACTTGATCTTTTACCCTTGTGTACAAACAAATCTTCTCCCTGATGGCAGTTAGGAGGATTGTGATAAGGGAAAGAAAAAAAAATTTTTTTCACCGTATTTTGCCATGTATAATGCTCAGCCATGTTTTTGGCCCAAACTTTCAATAAAAACAAAAAACAAACAAACAAAAAAACCTTTCGTTTAAATTTTAAAATTCAATTATTTATTTATATTTAGAAACAAAACCGATTATCATATTCCAGGGTATTATTTTGCATATAGATGTCATTATTGCTTTCTAGAGTTACACTTTTAACACATTAGCCTAAATAAAAGAATTAAAAACATATAGATACAGAATTAGTACTACCCACGTATAATGCGAATCCTTATTTTTCCCTCAAAAATTTGGGCAAAAAGTGTGCCTTACACATTGCAAAATGCAGTGATTCTTACCTGTTTCTCGTATACCCCATCTTTCTCCCTCTGAACCTTTCCCACCCCAATAAACACTTCTTTGTTTTCACATTTGTCTTTGGGCATTGTGCTTGGAATTCTGGCCATTCTTCTCCACATGCAGGTTAAAGAAACCAAGGACAAGCACATGCCCTGGTTCTTTCCCTATTGTAGTAACTGGGAACCCTTGTTCATGGACATGGGTGTGAAAAAGACTTTCCTGTGATGTTGATAAATGAAGGAAATGAGATTTTTATTTTTTTAATTCTCAAATGGCTTTTTATGTGAGCTAACTGAATACTGGAAGACAGTTACAAAGAAACTTGTATTTGTTGGTTATTAGCTGTGCCCCAATAATTGTTCTAGGTGCTTTACCAGATATTTCCCCTCCTTTCTTTAATCTTTCTAGTAAAGCTACAGGATATTTCCATGTTACAGATTGAGAAAATCAGGTTACTTGTCCTTTTTAATTAGAGAGTTTAAGTTACTGGTCCAAGATCACAGAGACTGTGGGAAACAGAGCAAAGTTGAAAACACTGAGCTGTCCATTTTCTAGTGTGAAATGTGCTCTTGGCCGACATTTCCAGAACTGGTGCTGGCAGCACCTGTTCTTGTCTGCTGAGGCCCCTTCTTTTATAGACCTATCCCTGCCACTGGGTTCCATTTTTGCTGTCCACTCTCCTCCATATACTTAGAATATTTATTGATACTTTGAAAGAGTATTTGGTGAAGGATGCCTTAATTTCAGGAAAATATACAAATCATGTGTATAGCCAATACATTTTGATAAAGTGAAGATACCCACATCAGGTTACACTCCAGATCAAAAATTGGAACATTATGTCCACCAGATGGTCTCCTAACCTTCCTCATGTTCCTTTCCAGTAAGTGACCCCAAAGGTAATCACTGTCCTGACTTCTAACAACATAGATTAATTTTGCCTGTTTTTGATCTCAAGATAAATAGAACTATAAAGAATGTACTTCTTTGTATCTGGCTTTTGTTCTATATTATTTTCATGAAATTCATACAGGTTCTTCCATTAAACAACAGCCCATACATTTTCATTCTGTATAATATTCCATTGTATACTATATGCATTTTGTACTTTTGATGGACATTTCCTTCTTTTCTAGTGTTTGGCTATTGCAAGTAATACCACTCTTAACATTTTTTAACATGTGTCTCTTTATACACATGCATATACATTTCTGTTGGTTGTATACCTAGGAGTGGAGTAGCTGGGTTACATGGATATGCATATTCAGCAATGGTTAATATTATCAAACAATATTTCAAATATTTCAAGTTTTATAGCAGCAGTGTATGAGAGTCACACTCCTTCAACATTCTTGACAGCACTTGGTATTGTCAGTCTTTTTAAATGCAGCAACTTAGTCGATGTGTTTAGATATATCATCATGGTTTTAATTTGCCTTTTCCTGATGACTCATGACATTAATTGCCATTCTGAATGTTTATTAAACTGATGATCTTTTGGTCTCATATCTTTCACATCTCTAGGAGCTCTGGACTGTCCTACAGAATATAAGCTTGGCTGGTAGCCTTGTATTACAAGGTTATATGTAGTATAACCTTGGCTTGTAGCCCAAAGCACCTTAGATGTGTGAAAGAGTGGCTCCCAGTCACCCTTCCTCTGGGCTTTTGGTCATGTGCATGTTCACACCCAAGGGAGTCAGTGGCCTGAGGCCCTTTGGCGATTACTTTCTGACCACCAGCTCATTCCAAGTTCCACTCTCCCAGAATGGTTGTTCCTCTGCTCTGTTTACTCTCTACTTGGTAAATAAAGGTGTTGAATGTATAGTTTTTCTTGAGCTGAAATAAGCAAGCTTACCTGCTCTGTGCTGAGATCCAGCTCCATGCAAAGGCCTCTGGTGCCCATTCTTCTCTCCTATTCTTTGCTTTGATTTGTGGCTCTTATGACTGTGAGTTTCTTATTTGCCCCAGATCGTTCTGCCTGCAGGCTGCCTTTGAGCATTCCTCATCCATTCACCACTGAAGTGAAGGAGCATTGGCACCAGGTGTCTACTCCTGCAGTGAATGGGTTTTGAGAGGGAGATAGTAATTTTAAAAATGATACCCATTTGGTAGAAACTGGGATACCATCTCCACTTATTTGAAATCATTAACTTTTAACTCATCTCATCTTGGCCAAAGAAAAAAGCCAAAGGACAGTTCTCTTCCCCAAAGGTACCAATTCAGAAAAAATAATTAGGCTTTGTTTGTGCTCAGTAATTTAATGTCAAGCAAAATCATTACTTGTATAATTTATAGCCTTGCTATCATGGGAAACTGCTTTAAAATAAAGAAATGTCTTCCCTCTTGCATGAAAATACGTCTACAGCATGATAATGGATCAGCTGTGGAAGCCATTGTGTTTTACTGGGATGAATAAAAAAACATAGAGTATGCTGTTAAAGATGTCAAACATAAAATCACAGTTTGCCTTCAGGATTCTCTATAGTTGTATTTATCAGTCTAATTTTTTGAGTCTCTGCTATTAGCCAGTAGACATGCTCCCCGCCCCCATATTACCCACTGAAATGTCTTGCATTAAAATATTTTTTGTTTTCACTCTAAAAATGGAAACAACCAACCAATCAACTAGATGAGCATACAAAAGAGGACCCTCAGAAATGGATGCATAGTAACTGAGAGGCTCTAGTTTTGTCCGGTCTGGCCTAGTCACAGGATTTCTCTGTGCTCTCTCAATGTCTGATGTGGTACAATATGGGTTCCACTGACTTCAGGCATCTTGGAAACAAACTGACAAGAAGCTTACTTTAGGTTATGTTAACAGAATATAAGAGTTGGCTTTTTAAAAAACTATTATTTTAAATTTAAAATTATAGTTCACATACAATATTATATTAACTTCAGGTGTGTAACACAGTGTTTAGATATTTATATACCTCCAAAGTGATCACCCTGATGAATTTGGTGTTCACTTGTCACTATACATAGTAATTATATTATTGACTATATCCCCTGTGCTCTACTTTATATTCTCATGACAACTTTTACAATCCAAAGTTTGTACTTCTTAATCCCTTTCACCTTTTGTTTTTTAAAGATTTTATTTCTTTATCTTTAGACAATGGGGAATATAGGAAGAAAGGGAGGGAGAGAAACATCAATGTGGGGTTGCCTCTCATGCGCCCTCTAGCGGGAACCTGGCCCACAACCCAGGTGTGTGCCCTGACCGGCAATTGAACCAGCAACCCTTTGGTTTGCAGGCTGGTGCTCAATCCAGAGAGCCACACCAGCCAGGGACCCTTCACCATTTTTTCCCATCCTCCCACTCCCTCTTATGTAAACAACCATAAATTTGTTCTCTGTATCTATGAGTTTATTTTTTTTTGTTTTGCTAATATTCCATGTATAAGTAAAATCATATAGTATTTGTCTTATTCTGACTTATTTTAACATAATATCCTCTAGGTCTAGCCATGTTGTTGCAAATGGCAAGATACCATTTTTATGGCTATAATATGCTGCTGTATATAAGTACCTTATCCTCTTTACCCATTTGTCTATTGATGGACACCTAGGTTGCTTCTGTATCTTGGCTATTATAAATTATGCTGCAATGAAAATAGTAGTGTATGTATCTTTTCGAGTTAGTGTTCTTGATTTCTTTGGATAAATACCCAGAAGTAGAATTGCTGAGTCATATGACAGTTCTACTTACAATTTTTGAGGAATCTCCATACTATTTTCCATAGTGGCTACATCAGTTTGTAGTCCCACCAACAGTGCACAGGGATTCCTTTTTCTCTACATTCTCGCCAGCACTTAACTTTTGTTGTTTTTTTGGTAATAGCCATCTTAACAGGTGTGAGGTGACATCTCATTGTGGCTTTGATATGCATTTCCCTGATGATTAGTGATATTGAGCATCTTTTCATGAATCTGCTAACCATCTGCCTGTCCTCTTTGGAAAAATGTCTATTTGGGTCCTCTGCCCATTTTTTTTTAAAGATCTTATTTATTTTTTTTTTTAGAGAGAGAGGAAGGGAGGGGGAAAGAGAGGGAGAGAAATATCAGTGTGTGATTGCCTCTCACGTGGCCCCCCACTGGGGACCTGGCCAGCAACCCAGGCATGTGCCCTAGACTGAGAATCGAACTGGTGACCCTTTGGTTCGCAGCCCATACTCAATCCAGTGAGCTACAACATCCAGGGCTCCTCTTCCCGTTTGGATTAGATTGTTTTTTTGATGTTGCACGAATTCTTTACATATTTTGTACATTAACCCCTAATTGGATAGATCATTTGCAAATATTTTCTCCCATTCAGGAACTTGCCTTTTTGTTTTGTTGATGATTTTCTACACAGTGCAAAAGCTTTTTAGTTTGATGTAGTATTATTTGCTTATTTTTGCTTTTGTTGTCTTTGACCTAGGAGACATATTAAAAATAATATTACTAAGACCAATATCAAAGTGTTTATTGCAAATTTGTTCTCTTAGGAGTTTTATAGTTTCAAGTTTTTAAGTCTTTAATCCATTCTGAGTTTATTCTTGCATGTGTTGTAAGAAAGTAGACTAGTGTTTTATTATTTTGCATGTGTCTGTCCAGTTTTCCTATTGAAGAGACTGCCTTTACCTGACTGTGTATTCTTTTCTCTTTTTTTCATAGATTAATTTACCATGTAAGTTTGAGTGTCTGCCTGTGCTTTCTATCCTGTTCCATCAATCTATGTGTCCGTTTTTGTGCCAGGACCACATTGCTTTGCAGTATAGTTTGAAATCAGGTAGCAAGATACCTCCAACTTCGTTCTTTTTCTTCAAGAATTCTTTGGCTATTTGAGGTCTTTTGTGGTTCCATGTAAATTTCAGGATTATTTGTTCTTATTTTGTGACAAATGCCATTGGTATTTTAATAGAAATTAAACTGAAACCCATGCACAGGACTGACATATCTTTATTGCTACACAAAATACAAATAAAAAATAAGTTAATTGTGGATGTGCTTTTAGTCCCAGATGATGATATTTGTTTGGGCATTAGTTAACCAACTCATTACTAAAGGTTTGTATTTTTATCAAATATAGACCTATATTCAGGAGCTCAGGGAAGAGACATTTCTAGAAAAGATGTATTCCAAAATAATGACTTTGGGGATGTAACATGCTCTATTTTTGCACTTTAACTTTGTATTCATGTAAACCTAGGTTTTCCAATAGCTTTCAAATATGAAGTATAACTTGTTTCTAAGATCTCATGCCCTGATGACAGGTCAGTCACTGTTGGCTGAAGTAACTACTGACAACACCTACATGGCCCCAGGAAGCTACATTGCAAAGAGAAAACCTATACCCTTGTCTGAAACTTCATGATACTCAATGCTCTGTTGGCTGTCTTCAATTGCATATTTCAGCGTGAGACCAGAAAATTAATGAGATATGCATTTTTTGGAATGTCCAACTTTTTAATGTGATTCCCTGAATGCATGCACCATTTCCACTGTAACACATATTCTGTGTAGCGAACTGATAGAAAGATCTGCTTTAAAATCCCAGTTCCACCGTTTACTGTCTTTGTGAATTTGACTTCGTCTTTCAAGGAGAGAAGCAGAGAAAATAACAAAGAAAAATGCAGGAGGCATCAAGTCCTTGATTCCAAAGGTGCTCCGAGCCATTTGCATGTCTTCCCTCCTGGAGTTATTAAGTTTTTCCTTGGAATCCATGAGTCAGTAATTCTCCTTCTCTTTTATATAATACAAGTCGTGTTTCTGGTGCTTACAATGAATGACTCATATAAGTTATGTTTATTGATCAAAGTATATCTTTCTATTTGCCTGTGTCCCTGATTTCCTTTTTGTCTTTCTATTATTATTTTGCTTTGGATTTTAACATTGTATATCATTTGTCACATAAGAGAAAAGATTGATGAGCTGAATTTCCAAGTTTCTTTCTCATTCTTATATAACATGGTTTCCAAAAATCTTTAGACATGAGATTATATTTATGCAGCCTCATTACTATCTAAAAATAATCATAGAAAATGATCCTAGTATTTATAAGGGTAAGTATAGAAAATTGGCCATAATGATGAAGGGAGCTGTGCTACTACTCAGAAGATATTTAAAAAGTATATTTTTTCTTTAAAAAATGTTTTCTCTCTCTTTTAAAAAAATATTTATTTATTTTTATAGAGGAAAAGGGAGGGAGAGAGGGAGAGAAACATCAATGCGTGGTTGTCTGTCATGTGCCCCCTACTGGTGACCTGGCCCACAACGCAGGCATGTGCCCTGACTGGGAATTGAACCAGCAACCCTTTGGTTTGCAGGCCAACACTCAATCCACTGAGCCATGCCAGCCGGGGCATGGATATATTTTCTCACTGTATATGACATAAAGATTATGGAAATACCTAGTATTGCAAATGTGACTTATCACCATCATCTCTGTCATCATAAATAAGAGGTATATCTTAGACTGACAATTATCCCTCAGATTCTGTAAGGATTAGACTTTGTAGTTTGATAATTCTCAGAGCACTACTACAAAGCATCTTTTAGGATCTTTGCTTCATGTCTTCTTTCTAAAAGAAGTTCCCATCACATAGATTTCTTCAAAAAGAATTAGAGGATGCAGAAAACAGAGGGACTGGTTAACAAGGACTGCTGATCAGTCCAGAGCATCAGTCACTGGACAGCAACAGTTCTACCAACAGTTGTGACTTCCATGGGCCCTTCTCTCCATAAAAATCATGTTAAAATTTTATTTTAGAACACTGTTGGTGAAAACACAAATAGATGAATATATTATAACTTTTCTGTGACCTAAAGGTACATATATATATATAT
Source organism: Tonatia bakeri (assembly GCA_004024845.1). Taxonomy (NCBI): domain Eukaryota; kingdom Metazoa; phylum Chordata; class Mammalia; order Chiroptera; family Phyllostomidae; genus Tonatia; species Tonatia bakeri. The sequence goes on along the minus strand of PVIA01003523.1, from coordinate 5,271 downwards.
ATATATATATATATTTTCTAATAACAAATATACAAGCATTTTATCAGTCTCTGAAAGTATCATAGGCCCTCAACACTGTGCCTACTCTGCCTGGTAGATAAATGGTCCCTGAACAGCGCATCACCCCATTCACCCTCAGCCATTAGTATATATTTAGGTTAGATTATTACACAATTAGAGACTCTCTTAGGTAATGGGGGGCAAAGCTCTGGAGGAATGAAATGTAGGACAGGTAAGTTGAATAGAAAGATAAAGACAAGTAGAACAAATGTACACAAAATCTAAATCCTGATCCCAGTGATCTCCAAGGTTATCAACAGAATCATATATGTAGGGAATTATTCCAGCCTTAATAGTCCTTATGGAAGAAATTGCTTTTGTTTATATAAGTGAGATAATCTGTGATAAAGCATCTCTATCTATTTGCTTCTTGCCTTATCTCAATGAAAGAAAATTACTCTCTATGCAATTGTACTTCTGAAAGAAAATTACTATTTTTGCCTTTTCTCTTTGTCCCAGCATACCTTTTAAGTTAACTAACTTTCTAAACTTTTGGCTTGCAAATCTTTTAATTGAAGGAAGGTCAAAGCCTAATGGGTCAGTGGAAACTCAGAAGTGTGGTGCTCATTTCATTTGTAAAAAATTTAAAAGTCATAGCCCTTTTTAAAAATTCCTACCTTCGTTTCTGCTGAAAACAATGCCACATGTTAGAGGACTTCTTTGTTAATATTGGACTAAGATTGATATACATGTGAACATATTATAGCTGAATACAATCAGAATTGTGTCACAGAATGAAGACTTTTTATTCTGTGCTCTGATAAAAAACCCCAAACTTCTATAATGCAAAGCATGTCCTTTGCCTTAAAATGAAAATGATATCGACTCGCCATGTTTTGGGTTGTCATTAACAGGATGGTAAAATTTCATGGCATTACGATCATTTTCCGTGTTCATATACATGGGGTTTTGAAAACATGTGGCATCTCTTTCTGTGGGTTATAGAAAGAAATGGTTTGGGTGAATTCTGTCTAGACAGATTCCTGCCTTTTGTTGTCTCATTCTTCAGGCAAGGAGAATAGGAAATCAAATGGAGATGAGGATTCAGATGTTGCTAACGTATATTGACCACAAACTGATTTGAACAGCATTAACATGGTGCTTATTAACTCTAATAACCGGGTAGTTCCTTTGCAACCTCAGCAGGTTGTATTTCTATAGTGACAAAATGACTATGTGCATTTTAGGGATGATGGGTCCTCCTGAGAACTCTGAAGCAGTAGGGTTAGATAATGCTTGTAGTGATTATGGAGTGAGGCTGCAGTGTTCCCCAAGCCCAGGAAACAAAGCTTCAACTTAAACTTTAAGCAAAGTACTTTGAACCAGCTTATCAAGGACACAGAGAAGCCCGTGTAGCAATATCTCTAAGGGAATGCATCCCTAGGAAAGAGAGGGACAGAGAGCACACAGTCCACAGTGGTCAGTGTTGTCTGAGCGAGTCGGTCGGTCGTGCACTGTAGCTGCCAGTCTTTTTGTACAGTCGACCTGACTTTCGTAAGAAGCAGTGAGTTTCATCTCGTAAACTTTTTCTCTCATTTTTCTTCCTGACTGATGGCTTGTTTGCATGATCCTCATCCGACAGACAATCTGAATGATAGAGATGGTTTCCTGCATATTGTCTATGCTGGGATGAAAGGATACAGAACCTTTGATTTTCTTCAATGAAATCTGTATGCAGAGATTTACTCTCCAAATAAACACTAAGTGATTTATGCACTAATAGCACACAGTTTCTGATGCTGTTTTAGGGAATTTGGAAGGATTTATGACTTTCCTGTATTTTCTTCTTGCCAAATTAGACATACTTCAGGATTTTATCACTACTTTTGACAAAATACCTTGAGATGAAGGTTGTAGTAGAAAGAACTCTAAACACCAAATATTGGGTAATATCTGAGGCTGTTCAGAATGCTACAGGAAATCCCAATTCAGCTGTCCTTCCCAAATTAAAAACCAGACCTTCAAAGCTTTCTGTTATTTTTAAATCTTGTATGTGCAAATAAGAGAAAATGTTGGATCATTTTCCATAATTTCACTAAATCACATTTTTTGACCAAATGAAGAATAAATTCCTCATTTACTGTATCATTTTACTTTTCATTCCATGACTCTTTTTTTCCAAGCAACCAGATTTTGCAATCAGATGCCTACTAGCTGGGTGTTCATGAGCTGTGATGGATTACTTTTAATAGGTGCTATTTTCCTACTTCATTAACTGCTCCTTATCTGGTGATGTTTCTTTGGACAAGTTAGGAAAGAAACAATGGCTGAACCATTTACTCAAATAGGCAGTAACACAAAGTGTGTTTTTAAAGATTTGATTATGTACACACAAGGATGTGTTTATTTGGGGAGTATATGTGAGTAAGAGCTTGAGTGTGTGTGAGTGCGTGTGCTTCTTTCAACTTAAAACCCCTTCTCCCTCGGCCTGGCTGACTGCCATCTCCATGCCAGTCTCCATGGCAACTTTCTTCAGGATAAAATAGCAGAAATGTGAGGAGGTCGCCTGCCCACAAACAAAGCTGCCACAGCCCTGCCAGAGGCCTGACTAGACAGAATCCCAGAACATTCCACATTCCATTAAAGTTATGCAGGTTACTGCAGTTGGCTCCGTTTAAAGGTACAATGCCTCTGGTCCTAGGAGGCAAGTTCAAGAATGTCTTCTGACTGGTATTCTCACATATTGGAACGTAAATGCACAACCCTCAGGTCTCAGCATTATTTTTCCCTTGCCGTCCGCTTTGAATAATTGAAGTATTTTATATTTAGCACCTATTTTTTGAGTGATATTTGGAACTTTGCTTCACAGAGATCATTACCTGATACAGTGCAGTGAAAACTCAATCACTTACATTAAATATTGGCTAAGTGATGCTTTTAATAGTTTGTCCCAACCTGCTTTCATGAAAAGAATATACTTGTTTGCTTTTTCATGAATCATAATGGATTTAGAAAAATGTTTCCGAAAAAGTATAAAATTGTTTATTAAAAGATATTGCTATGGATTGAATGTTTTTGTTCCCAAATTCATATACTGAAATCCTAACCCCCAGAGATGATGATATTAGTAGGTGGGGTCTTGGGGAGGTGCTTAGACATGAGTGTGGAATCCTCAGGAATGGGATTACTGCCTTATAAAAGAGTCTCCAGAAAGATCCCCAGCGTCTTCAACTATGTGAAGACACAGCAAGAAAGTGCTGGCTAGGAACTGAGAAAAGAACAGCACCAAAGAAGTTACTGTATTTTGCTGTGTATAATATGCACCCATGGTCTGTGCACGTTATACATGGGATTACCATACCCATTATCACACCCATGGGATGTAATCATTATACCCAGGTATAATATGCATCCTTATTTTCCCCTCAAAAAATTGGGGGAAAATGTGCGCATTATAAATAGCAATGGACAGTATTGTGCTGGCACCTGATCTTGAACTTCTAGCCTCCAGAACTGAGAGAACTATATTTTGGTTATTTATAAGCTATTCCGCCTGTGGTATTTAGTCCATGGACTAGGACAGATATATCCATAGTGTACATCATTAGTTCTCAACCAGTGACAAGTTTTCTCCCATGAGAGACTCACAATATCTGGGGACATTTTTGGTTGTCACAACTGGGACCATGCCACTGACATCTAGTGAGAAGGGTCCAGCGATGATCATAAACATCCTGCAGTGCACAGACCAGCTCCCATAACAAAAAGGTTACCGGTCCCTTATGGTAGTAGGGCTAAGGCTGAGAACCTCTGGTATATATGCACAGATGTAGTGTGTGTGTGCTGTGTGTATATGTGCATATATGCACACCATCTTTAAAATAAAAATCCTAATGTGCAGCATGCTCAGATAGCAATAAAATATGCTAAGACACCTTCTGTCTAAGTTGTTTCTGCTCTGTCTGCTCAGAATAAAAACTAGAATTCTCATATAACAATTGTCAATCTTGGGTCCACTGTTTAGATTTATCTTTACAATTTGTTTAGCACTCCTCTAACTGCAGTTGTCCTTTCGAGACCACAAAAGATCACCTGAGAATGCCAGACCTCCCCTAGGGATTGGAAGCTGGCTGGCTTTCTCTGTCTCTAAGAATGATTTCTATGCAATGGACTAAATAATATACATGATGTTTTGACATTAACTACTAAGTCTTTTCCATTAGGAATTAGTAAAATGCTTGTTAAGTATGGCTAAGAGAAATATTTCTGACTTGCAGTGAGATTGCTCATTTCATCACCAAAGTTCTGCCAATGCTCCCTAGAGTGTTCATCTTGTTTCCATCCAATACTATTCAACACAGTTTCCTAATGGCATTTAAAAAAATACATTTATGGAAAATTCTGAATTCCTGGGGATGCCAAATGCAAAGCTCACTTTTAAAGATAATCCAAGGAAGCTTTGTTGGGTTCAGTGGTACTATTCAAGCTGTGGCTACCTGAACTGGTAAAGTGCCACAAAGCTTTGATCACTGGTCTACAAGGATTCAGTGATACAAATGGAAAATAACATTTTAGAAACATCTACAGCAATTTGAGACTACACATTGTAGCACACAGTTTGGATGTTGTCAAATTCACATGTGGAGTTGCAGGGAGTCCCTCATTATGAACCGGTCAGTGGGATCACATGAACTCACGTGGCAAGATTGCATACTGATCTGTAATAAACTGGAAGTTAAAGAATAACTGACTTTACCATTGATAATATGAGAAACAGTATCGTGTCTACTATCTTTTATTGCTTGGAAATGCCTTCTTATTTTATTTATGCATGGGTCACTTCTGCTTATATCTGCACATGTCTGCTTAAGTTACCCCTCTGTGTTATTGCAATGTTTAGATTAGTTGGTTACTCTTCACAAGTTGCATATGGATGTGGTACAACCTACAAAAATCTATTTGCCCATCAGTAAATGAGAGGATCAAAAAGCTATGGTACATTTACATGATGCAATACTATGCAGCAGAAAGAAAGAAGGAGCTCCTACCTTTTGCAACAGCATGGATGGAACTAGAGAGCTTTAGACTAAGTGAAATAAGCCAGGCCGTGAAAGACAAATACTGTATGATGTCACCTATAAGTGGAACCTAATCAACAAAACAAACAAGCAAGCAAAATATAACCAGAGACATTGAAATAAAGAACAAACTGAGAGTAACCAGAGGGGAGGGGGGAGGGGATAATGGGGATAAAGGGAGAAGGGTTTTCAG